>CM040744.1:45465717-45478217 GCA_022829145.1 Albula goreensis | reverse complement strand
CACCATCAGACTCAGCAAGGAGGCCATACATGCGGGACTCATGGGTCATATGAGGACAAGCCCTCGTGTTTCTGTACACCACGCATGTGACACCAGTCACACACTGCCATAGCTGTCAGAGGGATGCGATGTCAGCGTGCTCCCACTTCACACATCCTGCAGGTGTCTGGCTGGCCAGAAGGGGGCAGTAGAGAGGGATGAGTTTGAAGTTGCATAACTGACTGAGTACCAATTGTTCCTCGGCGAGGCTGAGCGAATCGCCTTGTCGATGCAAACCTGTGGCCGGTCCCGGCGTGGCCAGGAATCACAGTTAATGATTTCTGAAGAGGGTTTGATGAATTATCAAAGGCTTCAGACGGCCGCCTGGATAGCAGGGCTGTGAGGATTTTCCGAGCTGAATGTTCCAGAGCACACTTGTTTTTGTCAGGTTTTCCATCTATTTAATCATTTGTTTTGGGTTGTGTCAGTGTGCATTTAGCATGACCGTTCCCCTCCCTCTGTCCATCTTCAACTCTTTCTCTTTCTCAGCCCTTTCTCCCTCTCTCTTATCTGCAATTTTTTTCTTCTCTCTTTTAATTTCCTGTCTTTTCTGTCTCCATTTATCCATATGGAATGAAAACCTCCATACACAGAGGACCCCCAGAACCAAAGCTGAGTACTACTCTGCAGGAAAGTGTCCCTAACCTGAACCTGAACTCTCCCTATATACACAGTTTCTCATTCCGTTCACTAATGGCTTGGTGTTAGTGGCCAGGTGTCCAGACTGTCTGTGTTTCCTCCTCTCTGAGGTCTGTGTTTCCTTTGCTGGTGTTTCTCTGTGCAAATCTTTGCCGGATATTGGAGCTCACCACAAAGACACTTCTGTAAACACACAAAGGGTGAGTGTGCCTGTCCTCTGCTGACCTTGGAGGAGATTAGATTAGACAGAGGTGGGTTAACTGGCATCTGCACTCTGCCTCCCTGTGGCCCCTCTTACTGTTAACTGTCACTACAGCACTCTGTCCTGCCCTGTACTGCCCCTCTTACTGCCTCACTACACCACCCCCTACTGCCCCTCTACTGCCTCACTACACCACCCCCTACTGCCCCTCTTACTGCCCCCTACACCACCCCCCTACCACCCCCTACTGCCCCTCTTACTGCCCCCTACACCCCCCTACTGCCTCACTACACCCCCCCTACTGCCCCTCTTACTGCCCCCTACACACCACCCCTACTGCCCCTCTTACTGCCCCCTACACCCACCCCCTACTACCTCACTACCACCACCCCCTACTGCCCCTCTTACTGCCCCCTACACCACCCCCCTACTGCCCCCTACACCACCCCCTACTGCCTCACTACACCACCCCTCACTACACCACCCCTACTGCCCCTCTTACTGCCCCCTACACCACCCCCCACTGCCCCTCTTACTGCCCCCTACACCACCCCCTACTACCTCTCTACACCACCCCCTACTGCCCCTCTTACTGCCCCCTACACCACCCCCCTACCTGCCCCTACACCCCCCCCCACTGCCCCTCTTACTGCCCCCTACACCACCCCCTACTACCTCACTACACCACCCCCTACTGCCCCTCTTACTGCCCCCTACACCACCCCCCCACTGCCCCTCTTACTGCCCCCCTACCACCCCCCTACAGCCTCACTACACCACCCCCTACTGCCCCTCTTACTGCCCCCTACACCACCCCCTACTGCCTCACTACACCCCCCTACTGCCCCTCTTACTACACCTGCCTCTCTTACCCCCCTACACCACCCCTACTACCCACTAGGCCCCTTACTGCCCCCACCACCCCCACTGCCTCACTAGGCCTCACTACACCACCCCCTACTACCCCCAGGGCAGGTTTAACTCCAGTCCTGGAGAGCCGCAGTGTCTGCAGGTTTAACTCCAGTGCTGGAGGGCCGCAGTGTCTGCAGGTTTAACTCCAGCCCTGGAGGGCCGCAGTGTCTGCAGGTTTAACTCCAGGCCTGGAGGGCCGCAGTGTCTGCAGGTTTAACTCCAGCCCTGGAGGGCCGCAGTGTCTGCAGGTTTAACTCCAGTCCTGGAGGGCCGCAGTGTCTGCAGGTTTAACTCCAGTCCTGGAGGGCCGCAGTGTCTGCAGGTTTAACTCCAGCCCTGGAGGGCCGCAGTGTCTGCAGGTTTAACTCCAGGCCTAGAGGGCCGCAGTGTCTGCAGGTTTAACTCCAGTCCTGGAGGGCCGCAGTGTCTGCAGGTTTAACTCCAGTCCTGGAATGCATCACAAACCTGCAGACACTGCAGCTCTCCAGGACTGGAGTTTGACTGTCTAATAAAAGTGAGGATTAAATTTCTAAATCTGAGAATAGTAATATCTGCGGCATATGGAATGAAGCCTGGTCTTTTTGTTTCACACCTACTGCTGCTCCTCAGCTTATAGAGGTCTGGGAGAACAAGGCCAAAAATAGCCCAGACGTGCAAATGTAGTGCATGCTGTCCACTCTTATGCAATGTGGAGATTTTGTACTACGTGTTACACTTGACTGGACACAATGGCATCCAGATTTGATTGGCTGCATACTGTTTTTATGTGCTGGTTTAGTTTGCCAGCCATCCAGCTTGCACTTCACACAGTGTGGTTGGGTTTACTTTTCGTGGAGTTTTATGGCATACCTGGGTGCAGAAAGGTTAGTGTTAGGTTATATCTGTGCTGACAAGTTAGAATTTTATGATGTGTTTATGGAGTGTAGGCTTTGAGTCACTGGTTATGGGGTCAAAGTTAGTAGTGTCGTTAACAGTAGCATTAGCATTATCACCTGTGTTAGCAGTGTCATTAACAGTAGCGTTAGCATTAGCATTATCACCTGTGTTAGCAGCGCCATTAACAGTAGCTTCAGCGTTAGCGTTAGCAGTAGCGTTGGCAGACATGCTGAGCCTGCTCTGAATGTCAGCTGCCACTGGATCTGTTCTCAGGGCCCATCAGTCAGTCCCACCAGCTGTGAGAGGGTCACGGGTGTGTGTACAAAACGTTCTTATCTCCTTCCCTCTCTTATTTCCCACCACCCGCACAGTGTGCACATACATGCACACACACATGCACGCACACACACACACACTGACACTCATATTCTTGCGAGCTCACATTCCACAACCAGCTTTCTGCTTAAACCCTCCCTCCCTCTCCCTCTCTCTCTCTCTCTCCCTCCCTGCTCTGCAGTGTGCAGTACTGAACTTTGATCGAAGCAGAATGTCCCTCCAGGAGTGTCTTTATTGTGTGTAATCTGAGCTTTAGGATCAGTGTGTGATTTGGACTTGAATGGTTGTGCACTGTGGATAGGAGATGGTGGGGGTTGGGGGGCTGCAGTGTTGCCTGTATATAAATGAAAGTTATTTCAGTTATGTATTTATCTGTTAATACACTACATCAGTGTCTGTATCAGTTCAGTCTTCTGATTTTAGCGTGTGTGAAAGTCTGAGATGCAGAGCCGGGGTGTTGTGTTTTACAGGTACAGACAGGCAGAGCGAAGGGCACCCCAGCCTCCGGGCTGGTCTTGTGAAACATTAGAAGGACCCGAGGGACTGAAGTACCTGCCAGCACCAGGACCCCACACTCTCACATAACGAACTGCCATCTCATCTCTTCCCCTGCAGATAAAACCCACTGCTCTAAGCCTTTAGCTTCCCCTTTGCTCCAGTGTGTCCTCTTTTTTTTGTGTCACAGACTTAGGATATCTATCACCCTTTTCTTTTGCAGATGTTTATTAGATTGTGTTGATCTAAACTCATTCTTCGCACATCATTGTGGGGCTGTGTGAAATGCGTGTAGATCAGGCTGTCCTTTCTCTCTCCTGTGTTCTGTTTGCTTTAATTACATGCTGTTTGTTGTCTGTTGTGCTGAATCGTTAAGTGCCAAAGGGCTCAGTGACTGATTGCAGTGCAGTAGGTGCTATTTTGCTGCCCCACTGAGTGGTTCATTGAGTGTAAACCGGTTTTCAGTCTGGCACTGGTTAGACTGGATCCCAGACAAGGAGAACCCGGGGGTGGGGAGGGGGTAATTGTCCCAGAAAGTTCATTGTTTTAATATTACATTTTATCTTCCTATTAATTAGGAGTTTTATTGTGATTAATTTTATTCATAAATGGAAATTGTCAGGTCTCTTAGTGGCACCAGTTCATGGTGCAGCTGTGTGTTTGAGTCCAGGCCGCTCTGTTATCCTGTACCGCCTGGAGGTCCGCATTGGCATGACAGCAGCTGGCTCAGCCTCGTTGGGGTGAAAAAAGTGTTAAGCTGATTACAATACTAAGGCTTAACGCTCTCTAGTGGCCTCTACTGACCGGCTGAGGTCCTGCAGGTTCGTGAGCTGAATCCATGAATATGTTGACTTTGTGCTCTTTTGATGACATGGCTTTTTGTGATTGGTGGTTGCATCTGCTCACTGGGGCTGGCAGTGTAGCTCAGTTTCAGCGGGGAAGGTTGCCGGTAGGGTGTAGTTACAGTACAGGCCCATAAGTGGTCACTCTTATCCAGAACAATTTTTTTTGTTTTACACTCTATCCATTCACACCACAGGATATGTCACTGAAGTGTTTTGGGTGAATCTCCTTGCTCAAGGGGACCATTACAGCATCCTACATGATTGAACCTGCAACCTCCAAGTAACAAGCATAGCTGCCTAGTTGATTGAAAGAGGTGTGCCTGTGTGTGTGTTTTGCTGCAGGGTGTGTGTGAAGAAGTCTACGCAGGAACGCCTTGCACTCAAGATCCTCATTGACCGACCCAAAGCTCGCAATGAGGTAGGACTTCCAGCACCATGCTGTACCCAGACATCTACTGACAGAACACTGACCCTGAGCCATCTAATGGGGGAATGAACAACATCTACTGACAGAACACTGACCCTGAGCCATCTAATGGGGGAATGAATAGCATCTACTGACAGAACACTGACCCTGAGCCATCTAATGGGGGAATGAATAACATCTACTGACAGAAAACTAAGCATGAGACTCTACTGACCGAGTACTGACCATGAGACAGTATGGACAGAACGTATAAGCCTCTACTGACCTACAACACATACAGTGTCTCTGTAGCACAGGTGTGTCTGTAGCACAGGTGTCTATGTAGAACAGGTGTGTCTGTAGTGCAGGTATATCTGTAGCACAGGTGTGTCTGTAGTGCAGGTATCTCTGTAGCACAGGTGTGTCTGTAGCGCAGATATCTCTGTAGCACAGGTGTGTCTGTAACACACCTGCCTCTCCTCCTCTCCCCTGCACAGGTGCGGCTCCACATGATGTGTGCGTCACACCCCAACATTGTGCAAATCATGGAGGTGTATGCTAACAGCGTGCAGTTCCCCCATGAATCCAGCCCTAGGTACAACACACACTCACACACACGCACACACACACTCAGACATACACGCACACACACACACTCAGACATACACACACACACACACACACTCACACACACACACACTCAGACATACACACACACACACGCACACTCACACACACACACACTCAGACATACACACACACACGCACACACCCACACGTGCTCACACACACACACACTTACATGCAAATGCACATTCAGGCACTCACACACAAAACATACAGACTTGCACAAACACATGCGCATGCAAACTCACAAAACACACATGCACACAGACACACTGTCACACAAACACACACACATGCAGTGTAAAATTGTGCATATACACACACATGGATGCACACACACACACACACTCACCAGTAATCCTTTGTGCCCCTGACTCCTCCCCCCAGGGCCAGATTACTGATCGTCATGGAGATGATGGAGGGTGGGGAGCTTTTCCACCGGATCAGTCAGCACCGACACTTCACAGAGAAGATGGCGAGCCAGGTAACCAAACAGGTGGGTCCATGCTCTTCCTTTCCCCCTGCCACACTGTGCCTACTGAACCAGCGCCCTCTTCTGGCCAAGCACAGCATCCTCTGTGCTCTTCACTGCAGGAGGTCCCATTACTGCATTACAGTGTAGAACAGGAGCAGACAGGGAGTCATGGATCTGTTTCTGGATCTCAGGCCTATTTCATCCGTCAGTTATTAAATCAGCCCAGTCATGTGATCTTATATTTTAATTGTCCAATGACAGCGAAGCACCTTTCTCCTGCCCTTGTGTAAGTTTGGTGAGTTGACATTGGTATATGCAGCTGGCTGAGGCAGGAGAACTCCCTGGTGAAAGCGTCCATAGCTGTAGTGCTGTTTAGTGTTGTCCATGCCCTGCGTTTGGAACCAGATTACAGAAGATGCATCAAACTGGAGTATGTCCACCTCAGAGGACAAGAGACAGTGTCTGCAGTGTTCAGAATACTGAGCTGAATGTCGTGAGTCTGTTGAATTCAGAAAACTTGTCCTGGCTAATTTATGTGCCATTGTACACATCAGTGGTCTTGCGCACACCCACACACACACACACACACACACAAGCATAATCTTATTATTGTATTTGCAAACAGGTTGTGGTCCTGCAGCAGTCCACAACACAAAGCGAATTTCCTTAGTGATGTTCATTATTCTTTTTAGCGTTCAAAGGAGGTAGCAACATTAGCATGTAAATTCACAACACAGCGTGCTCTTGAGGTCATAAACCCAACATTATGATGATATCATTTATATACATGAGAGAAAAATATGCAGCAATAAAAAAATAGTGTGATTGTGGCTGGAGGTACTCGCACTTGGAGAGGTGATTTAGCTCCCTGGGCTGCGCGCTACAGTTCACCCTCAGGAAGGCGTTAGCGGCTCGCCCAGCGGTGCGACATCGCCGAAGAGCCAGATGAAGGGTATCGCTGCATTTCAGCAATGAACAGGAACAGGTCCACAATGACCGCTGGGGTAGTGGAGGGAACAAACACCAGTGACGTGCGGTCAGGGGAGGCAGGTGAGGCAGTGCCTCACCAGCCATCATGGAAAGAAAGAAAATATATAATAATGAAATAATTTAAATTGTTATATTCATCCGGTGGTTTGTACTAAAAATATTTATTTTTCATTTAGCTTCACCAATTTCGATTATTCTTTCTTCAAAATCGCTGAATTTTCTTAATTTCCCATTCAAATGCTTGGAAGCGATGCCGGTGAGGCAGCAGCGACTCAGCCTCACCTTGGATTGCGCAACCCCTGGCTAACTGCGCTGGCTGCTAGCGGAGAGAGCATGTTGCTGTACGGCGTCAATAAAATGGTTTAAACACATTTAATATGTAAACTGATTTTCAATAATTTAGCTTATGTATATAATGTACAGTGCTTTTTGTCACCAACTATGTTTGTGTAATGTGTTTCGTGTGCTGAGCGATTATAAACGGCAGAGAACAGGTTGGAGGTGAGGCAGGCAGTTCTCTTGCCTCATGGCAGGGGGCGATCAAGATCCCAGACATTCGTCTTGTCACTCCACAACTGCAGAGTAAGTGACAGCGAGCTAGGCTAAACGATACGGTAAGCAAGTCAAGTGCAGCGATAGATTATTAGAGATAGAGATTATTTTTTTCCTCTCGCCTATCCCGACTTTCAAAATGGATGACTACATTTCGACACTAAAACAGTTTTCTCAAGTGGACTTTCAATCGAAGCAGGAGATAATAACTAAAGGAAGACCAACACCGGAGCTGAAAGGATTGCTTGTATGTGTAAAGGATGCAGAAGTGAAACATAACCTGTAAACTGCTGTCAAGCTATGCATCTATTTGCAAATCTGATTCTGATGACGTCAGTGCCTCACCAGCTATGAACCTCACCGCACGTCACTGACAAACACACATAATGCACAAAAACAAAAGTGTCAGTTAATTAGTCTATGTCTACCACCTCTGTGTGGAACAGTTCATGTAAACTTGTTCATCAATGAACATGAACTCACATTAATGTCGGAAATTTGTCAGAGGTTTATAAGTGTTATCAAAACTGCAAAATCAGGAGTGAAATTATTCCCCTGTCATCAGTGCAGCTGACTCTGTAATTAGATTTGTCATGGAGAGAAACGGTTGCCCAAGCCGACAACTTTTCACAGTCTTAATTGATTTTAGTGACACTCTACCTTTGGAAACAAAATTGCCGGCCTTTTGTGGTTTTCCTGAAGCAGAAAATCTTTTAAAAACTTCAAACGCTCGTCTGCACATTTCCTCTGATCTATTGTGAGCGCCATCGGGGAAAAGACAGTATCGTTCTGTGAACAGCTCTCACAGTTAGACCAAAGTTTCCTGTAAGATTCAAAGCTGTAATGTTTGTGCTGATGTTACATTGAGTCATAAATACAGACCCAGTTCTCTTGTGTCCCTTCCAAAGGCATAACAAATAAACCAGAGAGATACTTATTAAATTACATCACATTGGAAAGTTGTATTGATGTGGTGCTTTGAGTGAAGTTATATTACGCTAGTTTTCTTGTCGCAGAACCGTAAAACATTGGCAATACACAGGTAACAATGTAAGCTGTGTAGGCATGCATGCAGAAATGAAGGCACCAGGGGTATGTTTTGGGTATGTTGGCCATGAATAAGACTCCTGGAGGTACCGCTGTATATTCTCAGTGCGACGCGGGTCTCTCTAGTCCCACACTGCTCTGGTGACCAGCTTCTGGCCTCTGGCTGTCTGGGCTTTGTGTCCTCTGAGTACCCTGCTGTCTGTCTGGCTGGTGTTTGGTGTTTGTTATGGGTACCCTGCTGTCTGTCTGGTTGGGCTGTTTGTGATGTATCTCTACCTTTCCCCGGTGTCTGTCTGGCTGGGCTGTTTGTTTTTGTGCACCCTCGTGTCCGGCAGGGCCGTGTTTGTGCTGAGATGATTGAGCATCTCGTGTCTCACTGGGTTTTGTTTCAGCCCATTTGTGTCAGAGTAAGACGTAATGGACGGTTGTGTGAGGGGGAAGATGAGACTGGGGAAAAAGAACATCCACGGTACAAAAAATCAGATACAGAATTGTGTGTATGATTAGTTAAAATGTGGCATCCACTTCAGACACAAACTCTCTGTAAACAAAGTTAGGTTGATTTCCTGTAATCTGATTGGTTGAAGGAGGTTTGATCCAGTGTTATGATAGAGGTCAGGAGTTGGATTGGCTTGCATTGATCCTTCCAATCAGAGTCCCATCTAAATCACGTAATGATTCATCTGACGTAACTGACTAACGATTAATACGCAGCGCAAATCATCATTCCTGTCCTGTGAGCCTGACCAGGTGTACAGTCTTAAGTGTGTGCCTGTATGAAATTGGATATGATTTAAGCATAACCTTATGACTGTGTGTGTGGGTGTGTGTGTGCGTGCGTGCGTGCATGCATGTGTGCGTGTGTGTGTAACGGAACAGATCAGCCAGGCGTTGGAGCACTGTCACTCGCTGAACATTGCACACAGAGACCTGAAGCCGGAGAACCTGCTGTTCAAGGACAACTCCCTGGTGAGGGCGGGGCTGGGGCATGGGAGGCCACGCCCTCAGGGGGCTGGAGGAGGGGCTTAGAATCCCACATGCAGAAATGTGAACAACTCAAACGGGGGAAAAAAGCCACACTATCACATTTGTCTGAGATGAATGTTCAGAACAGTCCTCTTAATATTTTAACAATATTTTTCAGATAAATATTCATTCATTGTTTTGGAATTCATATATTTATACTTGGGGGAAAAGTCACACAAACACAATTATTTTCATTATAATTTTAGATGTAATTATTGTATTTGAGCAGTACAAATTGTTGTGAAATTCACCCAGTAATTCTGGCATACTGCTGTTTTGTTTTTTGTTCTGTTATCAGAACTTTAACGTTTTAACGTTATCAGATTTTTAAAGCTGCTTAAAGCTTTTCCCTCTTTCACATTTTGCTACCCAGGATGCACCAGTGAAATTATGTGATTTTGGATTCGCCAAAATTGACCAAGGTGACCTGATGACCCCTCAGTTCACTCCTTACTATGTAGCACCTCAGGTAAATACCTGCATTTTTACACCTCTGTGTAGTCTTCAGTGTTAGTGTAGATTTTGGTCTCTTGTGCGTTGTAATCCAGTGTTAAAGATGGCAAACTAAATTTAAGATTTTTGTAGTGTTCATTTGTCATTCAACACTACTGTCTTGAAAATAGATATTTCTGCCCTTCCATGTAATTAATGTCGATGGAAATGTGATGTGTTGGTAGTCTCCTGCGTGTGTTTGCTGTGAGGCGAGGCTGTCAGGTGAGCCTGTGTGTTTTTATCCCTCCTCAGGTACTGGAGGCACAGAGGCGACACCAGAAGGAGAAATCTGGGATAATACCTACCTCACCCACTCCCTACACCTACAACAAGGTAAACACACCTGTATTACCATCCTCACCCACTCCCTACACCTACAACAAGGTAAACACACCTGTATTACCATCCTCACCCACCTCCCCTATACCTACAACAAGGTAAACACACCTGTATTACCTACCTCACCCACTCCCTACACCTACAACAAGGTAAACACACCTGTATTACCTACCTCACCCACTCCCTACACCTACAACAAGGTAAACACACCTGTATTACCTACCTCACCCATTCCCTACACCTACAACAAGGTAAACACACCTGTATTACCTACCTCACCCACTCCCTACACCTATAACAAGGTAAACACACCTGTATTACCTACCTCACCCATTCCCTACACCTACAACAAGGTAAACACACCTGTATTACCTACCTCACCCACTCCCTACACCTACAACAAGGTAAACACACCTGTATTACCATCCTCACCCACTCCCTACACCTACAACAAGGTAAACACACCTGTATTACCTACCTCACCCACTCCCCACGCCTACAACAAGGTAAACACACCTGTATTACCTACCTCACCCACTCCCTACACCTACAACAAGGTAAACACACCTGTATTACCTACCTCACCCACTCCCTACACCTACAACAAGGTAAACACACCTGTATTACCTACCTCACCCACTCCCTACACCTACAACAAGGTAAACACACCTGTATTACCTACCTCATATTCAACACCTGCACTAAAGTAAGCACACATGTATTATCTACCTCACACTGAGCATCTATAGCAAGGTAGACACACCTGTATTACCTATCTCATCTATAGCAAGCTAAACACACCTGCAATCTCTCCTAAACAGGTTATCACATCCAGGTTTTAGTAAAGTTTGGTGGATCGTGTTGGGCCTTGTGTATGGGGCTGGCTTTTGTGATGCCGGTCAGGAGGGTGTGGTTATTTCGGATCGGAGACAGTTGGGTTTTTTAGCTTGAAGGTGTAGAGGTTAGTTTGGGGGATTGACGTTTGAGGCGGTAGGTGAAGTAGGTAGAGGTTTGAAGCAGTCTGTTGGGGCCCTCACTGTGGTCCCTCGGGGGCCCCCCTCTCCCTGCGTGTCCCCGCAGAGCTGTGACCTGTGGTCTCTGGGGGTGATTATCTACGTGATGCTGTGCGGATACCCGCCCTTCTACTCTAAACACCACAGCCGAACCATCCCCAAAGACATGCGCAAGAAGATCATGACCGGCAGCTTCGATTTCCCAGAGGATGAGTGGAGCCAGATCTCAGAGATGGCCAAGGACATCGTACGCAAGTGAGTCACCGCGGGCCAGCAGGGGGCACTGTGGAGCTCTGGGGTACCTGCATGGGCATAGCACTGGAGGGAAGAGGGGTTTTTTATCATTGCCCAACACAGAAAACAGAGGAGGGTTCTACCAATCAAAAAGCGCATTGATAACAAGCCGTCAAACTACCTGAGTGGTGATTGGATATTTTCCGGTAATTCCTAGTGATGTAATCAGGGATTCTGAAAGTTTTGACAGAAAGAAATATGTGTTTCCTACTGGCTCTTTTCAGTGTGCGTGGTTATCTGAATCCCCATTACTGTGCTCATGATGTATTCTGGCTGTAAACACTGCTCCCTGTGTCTTTAGCTGATGTCAGTGTGTAGTTTAAACTTGGTTGTGTTTTTGGCGCCCCCCTCAGGCTGCTGAAGGTGAAGCCGGAGGAGAGGTTGACGATTGATGGGGTGCTGGCCCACCCCTGGCTCAACTGCACCGAGGCGCTGGACAACGTGCTGCCCTCCGCACAGATGATGATGGACAAGGTACAACAGAGACCCGTCGCCCTGGGCGACCCGTCGTTACAGGACACGCAGTGCATTTAGTCATTCAGCTCTGTTTCCCAGAGACACTTACAGAAGTGCACAGTGGAAGAAAAACAGTTTTGGGCAAAGAGCAGAGGTGATACAAAATTGTCACCTGATAGCAGTAATTATGATATAAACACACAGCATAACTGCAAGCATCACAGTGCCGAGGTGTCCGACTCCAGTCCTGATTTTGGATGTGTTTAGGTGCCTATGATATTAAGTAAAGTCACTGATTGGCTGAGCACGCACACCATGCGTCCCAGGCTTAAAATGGCCCCTGGCTGAAATGAAGCTGCAAAAATCCCACAGACACTGCAGTCCTTCAGGACAGCAGTTTACCACCCCTGTCAGAGTAGATGTGAGAGAGGCGTTGTCG
>CM040744.1:45293217-45460717 GCA_022829145.1 Albula goreensis | reverse complement strand
ACAGTACTGACACTCCTCCCACTGGTTTGAAATGCAGGCTAGGTTTTATTTCACATTTCCCTCCCCTCTTCCCTCTTCCCTCTTCCCAGAGCAGCAGTTGAGTTACCTTTGGAAGACGCGTACCTCAAACAGTATTTTTGTCCTCCGCACTCGGAAATGTCATGAATTTGCCGAATATTTGTATTAAAGCAGATTCCTTGGATCACCACCGTGAGATGTCATCTTTTCTATGCGTATTAAACCCTGAGTGTTTGTTGTAGTCATGATGGGATTGAGGCTTCCCTGAACCCAAATGGGAGGAGCTACCATATCCTATCAGTGACTCAATGACTTGGCAAAATGATTGGCTGTGCAGCATTTTTGATTGGGTAAAACAAGTCTCATGACAGCTGAGTGTAGCTCCGCCCAAGGGGGGGTTCATGAAACCTCATTTAATTGGTGGGTTCTGTTATGATTGCTCAGTTACCATTAAAAATATTACATTTTGATATTCATCTCTGTGAAACAGTATGATCACATAATAGTAATATAGCACCACTACAAATTTTCATTACCTAATTTTGTTTGCCTGCTATTTCCAACTCCACTTCAAATATCAGAAAAATCTGGAGGGTTGATGGTCTACACCCCACCGTAAGGTCAGTGCAGCTGTTGGGCCCTTGAGCAAGAGGCCCTTCACCCCACACTGCTCCCAGAGGGGGTCGCCTCCTCGTTAGTCCAGTCATCTATGAGTCACTTTGGATAAAAGCATCAGCTAAATAACTCCAATGTAATACAATGCAACACCTGAAATTGTCAACCTAAAGTAAGCAGTAAAAGACATAGTTGGCCAATGCTCAAGGGGAACAACACAATAGTACAACAAGATTTACACTGCAGTATCCGCTGGAGTGTTGTTTGCTGAAGTGTACTGGCATGTACAAAGCTGCTAGCATATTTCACATACAGTACGTCTGACTCAGGTCTGTCACGCTCTCTGGCTGTTTACCAGCTCCCTCACTGTGTGGTGCTGAAACTATGTGCGCTGTCCCGTTGGCACGAAAACACAAATGATAGTATGAAATGAGAGGGTGGGGGAGCCCACTGCCCCCAGACTCTCGGTGGCATTCCAATGTTCCTGACTGGCTTCTTTACACTCTGTTAGTCACAGTAATCTGCTATCACTCACTCTGTATTATAATGGTTAGGAAGCTGGGCTTTAAGCCCGTAGGTCGTGAGTTTGCATATAGGGAACTGCAGGGGCACCACCAAGCAAGGTACCTCTGCTAAATTTCTTCAGTACAAATTGTACTGTGTGTAAAAAGACCTGTTGGTCAACTCATCCTGCTATATGGGGGTCTCCCAAATGCCCCATTGTTTGTAAAAAAAAAAAAAAAAGTACACTTAATTTAGCAAGGAGGTAAGGAAGCAGGTAGGTCACAAATTCAGTTCTGAAGGTACCTCTCCTAAACTACTTAAAAACACTTAAAATGTGGATAAATGTATGTAAAAATTCCCTCTGTCATCCTGGACATAGGAGTGTGCTGGATGCCCCTTTGTCATGTAACGTTTGTGCAAACGTTGTGCAGGTCATTCAGGAGCACGGCCTTGTGTGGCTTTGTCTAAACCTGAAGTGTGGCTCATTTTCAGGCATTAAGAGACTGATGCAATCTTTGTCAAAGACTCAAGAGTAAATGGTAGGATCAGCCAGGACCAGGATTAACTCTGCTGGGCTGGATTTGCAAATATGCACCAATCCCTACTCTATGTGGATGGACTTGTCACCTTCTGTCTGCCTACGGATAGCCCATCCAGAGATGACTGTCATTGATGCATTCATTACTGTGGAAGTCTGAAGGGTTAATCATTGTCAGCATGTCAAGTGAATCACAGTGACTTATTCAATGTAATCTATACTCCCCATGACTGTGACGGATATGGAAAATTAAAATTTGTTTTTGAAGCACATCCATGCAAGTGAGCATAACAATGTGGATGCTGGAAATGTATAGCCTTTTTTAGAATGCATACCCACTGAGAAGTCCTTTGAAATCACAAAAGTTAAGGCAGGGAAAAAATTGTGCAGCAGATTAAAATGTTCCGTAGAGGAATGAAATTTGCTTTCTTGAAGTGCTGTTGGAGAAACCCCAGAGCAGCGTGTTTCCTGAATATTTTATTGAATGTGCTGGGAGACCTCATTGGTCAATACACAAATATGAACACATCTCAGCTTCAACATCAGCAGTGTTTCAGACAGCTTTCAGTGCCATTTCTGTCCACTAGGAGGAGCTAATCTCATTGTTCCTGAGGATGTTGCCCGTGCTCTGTTCTTTGACTTTTAAATTCCTGGATACAGACTTCCTATGAGGAGTTAATGTTTCAAGTTATATTGCATGACCAATTTACATAAAATGATTCTGAATACATATTTTATATATTATACTCCACAAATTCAAGAGCTGGTCTTATTTTATTTCAGGTAAACTGGATTAATTTTGGGTTCATACTCCTTAATCATCACCAATTTCACCCCAATAATTTTCTAATTATTGTATCATAGCAGCATTTGGACATCGGCTTCTTGAAATAAAAAATAATAACCAGAGATGAATGAAAATAGATTTTGGCAGTTAGAGAGGAGATGTACTGTAACAGCGTGTGCCTGTGACTGTGAACATGAGGGCCTAGCTGAAGGAGCAAAGATAATTCTGACACTTTAAGTGCACATGTGACACCAGCCAAAGAGAAGCAGGCCATGCGAAACAAGTGAGACACCCATGCCACCGGGGGGCGCCATAACGTAACATGCCAGATTCTCCACATCAGGGCTCTGTTGTAGTGGTCAGGTCTAATGGTCACACCATGTACATTGAGATGTTTATATGTCTGCAACAGGGGCATTCCAAACTGCTATACAGTAAAATTCACCCTGACAAATGGACCTAAAATTCACCCTGATGGCACACAAGTTAGGGTTTTCAAATAAATTTTTTGAAATTATGTATAAGTTATTCAATATAACATGATCTTTATCATTATTGAGCCATAAGTGTTGGCAGTCAACATAGAACATGTTGCTTAGTTTGATCTAAAGACAATGCTTAGGAAACGTTAAGTATCTGTCATATTGCTGTAGATTATGTTCTCATACTGAATCTGTAATGTTATATAATTACAACATTGAGTAAAGAATGTGTAAGAATGACAGTAAGAATGATGTCTTTTAGGTAAAAATGGCAAAATAAACCACCTAAAAAACTGTTTCAGAAACCCCATACATTGCCTATGATCTTATCCAAATCAACAAAAAAGTTCAAAATTGCATTGAAATATTAATGAGTCTCTGGGCTCTATAGTCTATACACATGCAGTTTTTCCCTGCAAAGGTTGTGTAATGTAAACTTTTCACTGTGTATATTTGAAAGATTTTTCATATAATCTTTCATGGAATTATGACTTACATAAACAGGATACTTTTCTGCTTTTGGTTTCCTAGTACTTTCTGACTCAGGGGTGTACTTTGAGTACTGGAGGAAATCTTTTCTCCTTCTTCAATTCCCTGTGACTAATCTCCCGTGTCTGATTTAGGACTAAATTATTTCAATTTCCTTTTTTAAAGTTCATCACATTCCAGCTGATTTTTATCTTTGCTCTTATCAGGCCGAGAGAGGAAGGCGAACGTTTTTTCTGACCGATAAGCTCGACCGCTGTATTTTCTGATGACAAGATGGCCGTTGCTCAGGGCAGGGAAAGACAGTCAGAGATGACACCTGATGAATCCTCCCTTATACATTTTATGTGTGATACATTTTTAACTGATCTCTTTCTTTATCGCCAGGGCAACAGTACAGAGTAAGTGACCTGAATGTTTGTTTGCATCATCCTGACATTTGCAGCTACATCCTGTACTTTAAAAATGGTGTGATTAATGCCTGAAAATTGACATGGCACTGAAAGTATGAATATTTTTGCAAAAAAAGTTTATTTTTTTCCATATTTCATGATGTATGTTCTTGCATGCATTACAGGCATGATATAATCGTGCAGTTTTGAATAACTTTCTTTATTAAGTCTGTGAGCTCATACATATTTCAGCCAGTGCAGATGTAAAAAGAAACAGATATTCTGTCTGAAAGTGAGAAAAAGCACACACAAAAACACTCCTTTACCCATGTAGCTTTAAAACCAAAGCTGAAGTCCATATGTGCACCTTCCACAAGTCAGTGTATAGGAGCATGTATGTTCACATACACAGATACATGTGTGTGTGTGTGTGTATGTATGTATGTATGTATGTATGTATGTATGTATGTGTGTGCATGTATGTATGTATGTATATATAGTGCACACACACTCACATATCCTGGCCCAGGTCCTGTTTGACGTTGACTCCAGGAAAGAGCTAAAATGTCAGTTTGCTCATGCCCTTGTTGGTTAAATGTGCTCAACAGCTCTGAAACTCTGTGTGTTCCATACATAACCTGATTTAAACTACAAATTAAACCAATTTTTACATTAACAGTGGGCTCCACCAAATCCATTCATAGCGGATTTCCTGGAGTATGTCAAGCCAGCACATTAAACATGAATCTTGTGTAAATGTAATTGAATATGTGATTGAATTTCGTACTTTGTCTGCAAACAGAGGCATCCCCAGGCTAGCAGTCACACCCACGCACAGTAAACAGGAAGTCAAACTTCCAAAAATACACCATACAGCAGCATTTATATAAAACATTCCCAGCAATGCATTCAGAGAACCCAGCCCACATATTTTACCATCCATCTAACAGGATAATCAAAGGAGACAAATGGCTCTTACTAAAAAGCTGGTAAGATATAGTTTTTCAAGAGAAAAGTGTATTTATTTAAATAACAGCCATATTGAAGGTCATATTTAAAGCTCACAGCTGCTTTGTTCTTGTGGAGAGGAGGTTGGCACACTGTAACTCCAAAGCTCATATGTATTAATGGTAATAAGTTAATTGATAAGTATATTGTTTAAGAAGGTGGGCATATTGTAACTCCAAAGCCCAAATGTATTAATGGTAATAAGTTAATTGATAAGTATATTGTTTAAGAAGGTGGGCATATGTAACTCCAAAGCCCAAATGTATTAATGGTAATAAGGCTATAAGTATATTGTGGGTATACTTGTAACTCCAAAGCCCAAATGTATTAATGGTAATAAGGCTAATTGATAAGTATATTGTTTAAGAAGGTGGGCATACTGTAACTCCAAAGCCCATATGTATTAATGGTAATAAGGCTAATGGGTGGGTATACTGTCTGAGGAGGTGGGCATACTGTAACTCCAAAGCCCATATGTATTAATGGTAATAAGGCTAATAGGTGGGCATACTGTAACTCCAAAGCCCATATGTATTAATGGTAATAAGGCTAATAGGTGGGTATACTGTCTGAGGAGGTGGGTATACTGTAACTCCAAAGCCCATATGTATTAATGGTAATAAGGCTAATAGGTGGGTATTCTGTAACTCCAAAGACCATATGTATTAATGGTAATAAGGCTAATAGTTGTGAATAGTCCAACTCCAAAGCCCATATGTATTAATGGTCTGAAGGCTATTAGGCTGCTATGCTGTACATTGAAGTTGAAGTGGATACACTCTGTGTACATGCATACACCTTCAACCATACCACTGCTTTCTCATACATGAAAACTCATGTATTCAGTACTTACACATTTTAAGATAGAAGATGTTTGGAGATAAACACAAACATGGGACTGCATATAAAGAACTCAATTAATGCAAGAGGTGAAGCTAAGTCTTTCACACGGATCAGATTCAAATACCTCATGAGAAAAACAAGGAGAGGTCCTCAGTGTATAAACTACTGTTGGTTTAACAGGTTCTCTGTTGCTAATTGTGTTCGACAAACATCGATGTACACTGCAAAAGTCAGGATATTGCTTCGAAGGCCGTTCTCTATACACTTGAAAAAGTTTATGCCACGTTTCCAGTGATTTTCGAATATTATTGGACAGTTTTTTTTGTTATCCATTTTCGTTTTTGAACAACAGTCCTGTGGCATTTTAAGAGGAATTACTAAGCCACAATATAATCTTGGTTTGGCAGAAATTTGAGAAGATTATATTATGGTAGGTGTGTGATGTCATTCTTGGAAGAACAACGTTTATGTGGCTTTTCTTCAGGCCGACGGCATACTGCCAAGCTATTTATCCAAGTGTGAAAACAGGCACATCTTACTCACTGCCCGAGAGAGTAAATATGTGCACAGACCATCAATCAATGTAGATTTTCTTTTTCAAATATTTTTACAGTCCACTTTTATCATACCAATTAGAATTTGAATGCATCCGTTTGCATAAAACATTCTAAGAGGGCTAAATTAACGGAGACTGCAATGACAGTTTATAGTTGAAAAAGTATAAAAGTAGATTACAACTCTGACAAATGTTTGACTTTTAACTTGACTTGAATATCGTAACGCTGACATGAAAGAATGAGAGAATATTTTCCTCGAGGCTTCAGCTGACCTCTCCAAGGCAGTTTCTACTGCAAACACCTTTCCTGATTAAAATTACAAACATTTCGTTCATTCAGTTGTGTAGCTGAGTGTTTCACAAAGCGCGTATTCGCTGTGCCGCTCAATGCTTTTAAAACTAAGTTGTCGTGCTCAGCCAGCGCAAATTGGAACCTGGCTGAGCTCGGGTGGCACGATGACATCACCCCTGGAGTATGTGCAAAGTGCCTTATTCTCATTTACCCTGGATTCATGCTACACACACCATCTCACTCAAGTCTGCGCACAGTAGCCTACATAGTTCCATATAGTTAGCCCATGTGTCAAGTTTGATTCCCTTTTTTTCTTAACAGCAAAAGTTCATATTTTTATTAACAAGCTGTTATCTAAATCATGTTTTATTATAACACATTATCCAATATTTCTTGTGTGCAGTCTTCTCTTCATACAGTGTTATATTTTAACATGAGTAGTAGGACTAAGTGACAAAAAATCAACTCATTCTGACATTGTTATTCTTTACAACCGCTGCGTCATTCTATTCTCATTTAATGTTGGTGCAGCTTGTGTTAGCACAGCCAGCGCCTTCCTGGACCTTCGTACACTGCATCGCAAAAATAACCATCGCCAGCGTGTTGGTTAACAGTAGCTTGCAAGTCACCTAGCTAACCAACAGCTTCTCCCACTACTCAGTACTAGGTGTTGTGAATGTGCAGAGGAACGGGGAGATACACATTACTACTTTGACAGGAATGGGTGGGGAACTCTAGATATCCACGCTTGCATTAATTATGCGCCAAGATAATTTAGCTAGATTGCTACATATTAGTTAGTTTACAGCGTTCATACATTAGTGTTTCGTCGTAAATGGATCAATGAGCGTGCTTGTAGAACCAGCTATAAGATAAATACACATTGTTGCATGGTGTAATGTAATGAGTAAGAGTTTGTTGTTGTCATTATTTAGAGACTGCAGGCTTGTTGTACCAATTTTCGAGAACAACTCGTACTTCTGTGCTTATAAAACGCTCGCACTGAGCCGCTCATTCGGCAGGGACGCTTCCACCGGCTCACGTGGTGACCACATCACCTCTGCTCATTGAGGTGCGCTTTCGACTTCCTGTAAGTAGTGCGCCTTTTCTCTTATTCGTCGCTTTCATAAATTAAGTGACAATAATGGTCTTAGTGATTTTCCTTCACTTTGATTAAACCGCATTTCTCTCTCTTTTAAAATGGGCTCTTACAGAGCTGTCAAGCGGTAAAAAAGGTAGAATAGCAGCGTGTGCGCAGCATTGCGCCCTAGATATATCCTTCCGCTATTTTTTGTCTCCTTTCAGACTGTTTTGGTCTTTTCGCTGATAGCAACGAAGAGAGAAACCGAGATAGCTGAAAATCCTATTTGTTATAATTAAAATTCATTTTAAGGAAAAAAAACTTTTGGACAGGAAGTTAAATAAACGCCTTGATTGCACAAGGGTAGTTGACATAGCTACTGTCTTTTTAAAAGAAAAAAAATCTGTTCTGCTTTTAAGAAGTATTGTAATCTATGCTGAAGCCAGGATTCATTATTTAGTGTTAGCTACCGTTAGCTTATAGTTTATTTTTAATTAGTTTTTGGGCTTCGTATTTTGGAAATAGTAGAAATACAGTGCATAAATCGTCGTTTATGGGATCATCATGTCAATGAAGCAGGCCGGTGGTAACCGTAAACCCGGCGGTGGCAGCGGCGGCGCTGCTGCGGCCTCTGGCGCCGGGGGAGGTGGAGGACCTGGCGGACGGCAGAATTTGGGCAGGTCGGTGCCTTCTCAGTCGCTGACAACTTAGACGCAAAACGACACAGATTCGAGTTGACATGCTGTGGTTGGTACTCTTTGGGTGTGTTCAGAGGTAGATGGCCCAGTGTATTTTGAATCGTTGCGAAAATGTTAATGTTATAAATGAATATCCATATTCGGGCCTAGTGCGAGTTCAACTAGGCCCTTGAAGCAAAACACCCTAACGTTTGATTCTCCTCCACCAGCATTGTGCTGCGTTTGCCCCGCTGCTGCTGTGTCTAGCGGTGGACATTATTTCCATACGGTCGTGCGAATTCCAATACCTCAAATTACCTCAAACGCCATTGAAATGGGCTGTCATTGTAACATGTACCGTAACTACCTGTCTGGCTTGGCGTTGAATATTAGCTAGCTAACGATAGCTATGGCTAGCCAATGGATTCCTTGCAAATGCAAACCAGCGAGCTAGACGACAGAGCTGACTTTGCTAACGTGACTGGCGCTTGGAAACATGGCATAAACGCTCGCTGTCCAGCCACAATTTTCTCAAGACCCGTTTGTGGCTATCTTGCTAATTGTGGGCAGTCGGTGACCGCTGTCCGGATGCACATTTACTACCGTTTAATCCTGTGCATTGATTTATCAAACGTTAGTAAGTGTCGCTAGCTAGCATGTGATCTCTTCCCTGATAATTAACGTTAGCTAACCGTTAACCAAGCTAACCACAGTGGCAGTCCCTGCGTCTGAAATCCATTTAGCATGAATAAAGATAGGCCGATGATATTGAAACAGTATTGCCAATATGACATTCATTACGTTCAATAAATGTTTTAAATGACTGTCTTGGTTTGCTGTTTGCGGATGCGGTAACTTCACTAAGTAGTCACAGTAGCTGGTGACGTTTTCTCAGCGTTAAAAAAATGAACGGGCTTGGCCAAGTTGGTTCACTGTGGCTTGGCATGTAGCTAACATTAATTTTAACATTAGTTCAACATTTAATCTCTCTGCGTTATCTATTGTAGATAACCAGTTAGCTGCGGTTTTATCCAGGTCACCAGCTGACAGAAAAGCACGTTTTCGGATGGGGTCAACCAGCGTTAGCTGAAGTTGGTGTTTGGGAAGATAATGTGCGTACTTCATTAGCCATGGAGCTGGCTGCTTTCCATGATAAATGCACTGGGCTGCCGTAGATGAGGCCGTGCGGTGCAGACACCGGCTGGTGTGCCTGCTAGCGAGTCGGGTATATGGGGGACCTGGAACAAACTGAGAGAGAGAGACATTTCTAGACGGCTTCAACCTTGATGTCGATATTACTTGTTTATATTCGTGTCCTTGAAATTCTCCTTCACAGTGGCAATTTCAATCCACTGAAAGCATGCATGTATAATGATCTTTCGCACATTACGCACCGTGCTCCAGGGTTTCATGTGTACTGTTTAAACATCATACGAAACTTCAAACTGAGCGTGCCTTGCCTTTATTAGAGTGGTTTTTCAGTTCTGTTTGGGGACGGACTTGGTAATTTGTCCCTCGGTTTTGCATGCGTCGAGCAGAACTAAAATGAAGATGATTAGCCTGGCTTATCAGGTATTACAAAATGTTTACGTACCACCACGCCCCGATGAACTGAAACCAATAAAAAAAATGCTCCGTTGGTATGTGATTAACCTGGAACGTACAGTATTACATATTGAGATTGCCCTCGGCCTGGCGGAGACACCTTTCTACAGAGGGAGCGTATCCTCTCCACACCCTCCCCACCGCCTCCCATCAGAATCGCTGTTCTAGTAATACCGACACTGTTCAGTAGTGAATAACCAGGCAATAATTCCTCAGAATAACTATTGATTAAAAGCAGTTACCGTTCGACACATTGGATACTCAAAATACAAGATAGTGATGTCAAACGGATGTTTTTTTCCATTGCACGCCTCAAACACATGGGGCCGATTGTAGTTTTCCGCACAGCATTCCCTATTGTACTTCTGAAGGTAGCAAGCATTGGTTGAAAATGAGTGGCGTACATTTGAATAACATGTGCTCTATGGTACAGGCATTTTCGCAGTACTGAACCCACGTCCGACGGTAGCTGGTGGACACTCAATGAAAGTAAAGCGGAAAAAATCCGTTACCCAGCAAAAAAAAACCCTTCTCTGTTCGGTCAGGCGTCGCTCACCCAACATGACCTCTCTCTGTCATACGTGTGACAACAGCTGACAAGACAGAAGAAGGAAACGATAGAAAGAGCTGGCCGACGGGCTTCCTATTGAAGTCTCCTGTTTGAGCACAGGGTTCATCGTTGTGAGTTGGGGAAGGTTTTTATCCGTTGCTGGCGGAAGATGACATGTAAAGAGTGCTGACCCGTGAAATGCCGGGCCGCCGTGATGCCTGGTGAGTGTGTGCACGAGTGAGTGACGACCTGCCTGTGCGCGAAGTTGCTTTAGCGCAGAGAGCCTGGATTACTAAAACCAACGAAATGCAACGTTACAGTCGTGCAGCACAGCGATGCATCATCATGAGATATACTGGTACAGACCTTCAGCTCTTTTAGTTCTATAGGAGGAGTCTGTGGTGACCTCCTGGCGTTGGTGGTGCACACAGACTCTAATAGACCTGTAGTTCAACATTTGGTCGTAGCCTCTTTGGTTTTCTTTTCGCAGCCCTAGTTTAGTTACACATTCCTTTTTTGTTTATCATTCCTTTATCCAGGAGAGCTCTTTGAGGTGCAGATTACCTTTTTTTTTTTTTTTTTTTTTTTTTTTTATTTAAACAAGCAGCTAGCACACTCCGTACTGGACCATTTCAGCCCGCTTTGCCCAGGAGTCACAGAGTCTGTATACTTTCCAAAGGGTTAAGAACTGTCATCTAGTCACACTTATGGGAGGGGGGGAATGTATACAGTCTTGTTCTGTTGTGAGCTTGGCTTCTTGGAACATGTCGTTGAGAAGCTCACATTTGAACACAATACCCTAAAGACCCGGAGTGACGCTGATGTGTTTTGACAGCCCGCTCTCTGAAGTAGAGCTCATAGTTCACTTTCAGATGTGTCTTATAGAGCAGCATACTCAGAGCCGGAGTGGGAAAGCTGCCTGGGAACGAATCGCAGAGTTCAGTCGATGTTAACATCAGCAATGTGAATTTTCCAGGGTTTGTGTTTGTATAGATGTTTGGAGCGCAGCCCCAGCACCAGCCCAGTCCTGGAGGGCTGCCGTCCTTGCTGGTTTTCGGTGCGTTTCAGCACTTAAATGTTTAATTTACGTCATTTGCTGGCTGGAGTCCATTTCGCTTGTTTCCAAAGGGCTAAACTGGCAGCTATTTGAAAGGAAACCACAAAAACCAGAGTAAGCACTGGCCCAGCAGGACTGGAGCTGTGCACCCATTGTACGGATTGGCCCTCGTTTGTTTTCTGAAACCAGAAACTCCTTAAAATGGATGTGTGCACCTCAACAGGATTTTGTGCTTATGCAGCTTGATGCGTCTTTTGTTTTGGCCTTGAATCGGGTTTCTGTGTGGTTTCAGCCACTCCACGGTCAGTTCCCCAAGACCTCAATAAATAAGTAGTGCAGCCTGCTGGGTAGACTTTGTGGTTTGAAGGTTTAAGCGTCTGTAGGCTCGATCACGTGAGGTAAATTGCGCAGTTCCTTAAGTCGGCGTCGCAGCCTAACTCGCACATTGAATCTTTCCAGTTTGCGACCTTGTGTGTTTCTAACGTGTGCGGCCGATCTGTTGACTGCCTGCATTGCAGCAGCAGGGGCTCATTAAGGGGGGGTTGTGGGTTCAGTTCCCAGGAATGGCATTGCCATTGCACCCTTGAAAGTTGTTTTAATCTGAATTCCTTCTGTAAATATCCAGCTGAATTCATGGGTTTTAAGTCTGTCTGGATAAGAATGTCTGCTCAGTCACTAAATGTGTCTGTGTCTTACTCCAGCTGAAGAAGGAAGGAGGTTTGTATTTATTAATTTTTTTTTATTTATTTGTTTTATCATCAGTGGAATGTGTGCACACTGAGTCAAGCTCCCGAAGGCTCACAAGAAATCCTTTCCGGAATTTCTTGTTTGGCTTTCAAAGGAGATATCACCGAGACCGAAAGCGAAAGCGGCTGACGTGTTTGGCGTGAAGATCAGAAGGGAGCGGAGGCGGTCGGTTCGGTTCGGGGGTTTCAAACGGCTGCTACGTGCGGGTTAGCCCAGAGGAGCCGCTGAGTAACACCTACCAGCAAGCTGTTGGGGAAAGCGAAACTGACAAGCTGTGCCTCCTGAAACTGGTGATGGCAGGGATGCAGTCGGGGTGGTGGCAGAGAGTGCTTTCCGTGGGAGGTGACGTGATGTGACGTGGTGCTGGCAGTGCGTCGGGACTTTGTTTTTTTTTTTTTTTTTGCAGCTGAAACGATTTTCAGTTTCGCTGGTTTAATGTGGAATATGTGTCGGTTCATGATGTCAGTGTGCCAGGTCACATGGGGGGAGGCAGGTGATTGACGCTGCTTTGATGCTGCCACCTGGCTGTTTGTGGAAGAATAAAGGCAGGTTCACCACCTGTTTATCAGCGTCCCTCCTGCCATCTTGATTCTTTTTTTATTTTCCGTGTGTGACTAAGTTTTTCTCACCCTTCTTCTGTGGTTCATTCACAGGGAGCGGAGAACAGTATTTGACTTGAGATTGTGTTACTTGCTCATTTCTGTTGATTGACTTTTTCGACTGTGATTTTTGTCCAGGAGGCCTGAAAAGGCCTTTTCTCATTCACCTGTACAGGTGGTGGAGCATATGCAAATGACCTGTCTGTGCATCTCTCTCACCTGTACATGTGATGTGGCGTATGCGAATGACCTGTCTGTGTGTGTGTTTGTTTTCACAGAGGGCGGAACAGTGTCAAAGGTCCTTCTTCCCCTGCAGTAAGTCTGAAAACTTTCATTTTTACAGCCCCTGATAAAGCACTTTTCCAGCTTTCATGGATTGCTCTCATTTTGAATCAGTGGATATTATGGTCACATTATTGACACTATATTGAATATTTCATGACTTCACACCAAAAAAAAGCTCACAAACCAGCATGTGTGACAGAGGGAAGTCTGCATTGCTTTATAATGGATTGTAGTTGGTAGACTGAAGTATGTGGACTTGGCTTGTGTAATTGATTTTAATTTACTGTCTGGTTTCAGTTTTGATGAACTAATGGATTCATTTTCTCTGGGTTTTCAGATTGCCTACAATGGCGTTTACGCAAACATGAGGATGGTGCACATTCTGACGTCGGTTGTCGTAAGTCCCTCTCTTAACCTCTGGCTCTCTGGGCTGCGATTCAGGGGAAACGACTATGGAAGCCCATTAATGGTTCTCGGGCTATAAATTTCAATAGTTCCTCTTTAGCAAATTACAAAACTGATCATAAGGATTCAGGATCCAGGATGACTTTTAGGTGCTACAGTGTTTTTATATTTAAGTAATCAGTGATTTTAAGATGATTGAATCGTAAAGATTTGGATTCATCTCCGAGCAATCGGTCGATCTCTTTTGTTCAGTTAGCCCAGATGCTGATAGTCGGTCACGTCCTACTCTATGGCTCTTAAACGCAACCAGCATTCCTGGTGTTGACTTGCCTTTCCACAGCGAGGAATACAGCTGACAGTCCTGTGTTTGGTTGCTGTTAAATTAACATGTTAACAGTATTCAAAACCCCTGTGCTGGCAGTAGCTCGTTCTCCAGAGCTAGCAGAGGGTGTGAGTTCCATTGCATGTGTCGTTGATGGAAACAGAGACTGGTTTTAACGGTTAAGATGCGCACACACACCGTGAAACAATAGTGAAGGTTAAGCCCTGCCCTGTACATGATAACACTGTTTAGCTTCGGGCTGGATAGCTTTCATAATAGCCATGACATAAACTGCATGCAAATGCTTATGCTTCCTAGTGTGTTGCAGGTATGCTTGCAGTGTGGCATCTCTTCAGTAGCATTATTACAATAGTGTACGCACTGCGCAGCACTGTGCAGCACTTGGGCAGCTGTGACAGAGTCAGTGCAGCGAAAGGCCGCCTGAACGCTGGTTTCCATTCCAGAAAATTACCGCCGCCTTAATTAGTTCAATTATTCATTCAGCGGCATGCATGTAACTCTGAAGTACAAGATATAAGCAACGGTTGTTATTTAGACAACACAAATAACTAATTTCGCCTTAAGCCCATTATGTGCAAGCCAGCAGGACTAATTTAGCAAGTAATGGAGCTAATTATCTAATCAAGAGCGGAGGCTGGAGTAAAAACCCGTGAACAGGCGGTCCTCAATGGCACTGAGTTTGGCACAGCTTGCTCTAATGCTAGAATCAAGAGCCCTGTTCCTGGAGGGTTGAATCCATTTCTGAATTTAAAGCCAGCTTCTGACTTTAATTGTGTGTACGCCCTGACATCTGTTAATCATTTGTATGAGCTGACATTGTTGGTGCATTTATTGATAAGCTCAAGAATGACAGCTGAAAATTGTTCTTTTGTCCCTCCGAAAAGAAATTTAAATGTGGGTTTAATCTTCAACTGAACCAAAGTTTGTGTGTAGTCAAGACCAGAAAGTGCCATGAAAACCAGAAATGGATTCTGCCCTGCCTGCAGGAGCAGGGTTTTCATGCCGGAGGGTCTCATGAACTCAGCCATGCAGGGTTGCCCAAGTGAAAGGAAATGTAGCCGTTTCTAAGGATCCGTGAAGAAGCTGTGTTCTGCTGTGCTTGCTGTTCTCTGCAGGGCACCAAATGTGAACTGAAGGTCAAGAATGGTGTGGTCTACGAGGGAGTGTTTAAAACCTACGGTCCGGAGGTATGTGCGATATTTTACCTGCAGAAATTAGTTTTTTTTCTTCCTTTTCTTTCCGTTTTTAAAAGTTTCCTGTGCATGCAGATTATTAATTGAAAGACTTTATTCTATTGGCAGTTTGCCTTGAATTAAAGAGACCGCCCTGCCTCACCGCACAGTTTGGCGCTGGAATGCAACTTCAATTCACATCCCTTACTCAGTAATATGGGGTTCTCAGCGTAAGGATGTGCGCATTATTTTTAGGAACAAGCTGCCTCGTACCTGCCTGGAACCTTCTGTGGTGATCAGGGCTAGTTGAGAGGGGCTGTGTATTATGTTATCTCACTGAACAAAAACATGGATTACTTTTTGATCATTTGATTAGTTTTATTGATGGAATAATTGACTTTTGTGATTGTGTGAATGATTTTACATTTGTTTTTTTTTTTTGATAGATACTCCTGATTGTTTTTATCACTTTGTTTTTTTTTTTCCCTTTTCTTTTTTCTGCAGTGCGACCTGGTGCTCGATGCAGCACACAGAAAGAGCTCAGACTCCGTCTTGGGCCCGAGGAGAGAGGACATCGTAGAGAGCATCATCTTCAAGGCCTCAGACGTGGTGGTTGTGCAGTTCAAAGACGTGGACCTCAATTACGCCAGAAAAGGTGAGCTCTCCCCCACCTCCACCTTCACCTTCACCTCACCTGCTCACACAGGTGCTGTCCTGCCAGATACTGCTATAACTCCCTCGTAAGGTTGAGTTTCTGTTTTCTCTACCGCGACCAGTAACACCTCATAGCTTTATCATAGGCAACAGACCAGCTCAATGCAGAACTTCTTGAGTCGTTTATTTATTGATGGACCTCATGTTTTGTCATCCCATCTAATACTGTGTCCATGAAATTAGCATCCTTATTTGGTTTGAACACTGCAAATTTGTCTACCAAGAATTTAAGCTGAGTCTTGTCAGATCATAGAAGAATGATATGGTTTAACAGGTGTGAGTTTTCACATATGGAGGAAACCCCGCCTTATAGCTGCCTTACCATTTATCATCACATATGAGGATATTGATTTCTGCGCCTCGGCGCTGCTGTGCTTTTATTTGACATGGGAATTATGCACCTTTCAATAAGTGACTCATAAACTGGGCTAAATTAATGCAATAGGCTTTGACTTGATCTTCCATCAGAACCCATGTTATTGAACTTGTCCATATGACTGGAAGAAGTGACTGGGCCAGTATTGCATTTTTGCACTTCCAACATCGAAAACCAAATAAGTTTTAAAAATAAATCATGCATAATTTATAAACTTGAAGATGTCAGTGTCTTGGTCTGTTACATTTCAGTTAAGTTAGTTCAGGAAATGAACTGAAATGAGGTTAATGAATTTGAAAATTAATAATGTTCTATGAGGATTAAAAAAAGAATTGTGTTTTGATTGAAAATTGGTTGCTGGTTATTTCCTCCCTCTGACGTTGTCTTTAATGTCTTTCCCTCTGTAATCGATGTAGTTTCTTCAGAATCAGGTAATATATATACATTTGTTTTCTGCTCTTACACATTTTTTGTTGTTGTTGTGGAAGCACCCCCACCCCACCCCAAAAAAACGACAACCCCTGATCAGTATTAATCCGTGTTTTGGGGGTGGGGGAAGATAGTCCTCTATGATTTGATTGGTTACGTTTTCTCTCCCTGACCTGCCTTTGACCTCCGTAATGCTTGGAGGCCTGGGCTCTGATTGGGCACTGATGTGAGAAAGTGCCTGCTAGCTACAGCATGATGGGAAATCTTTACTCTCGATTCCCCCGCCCCCTCCTCCACCCCCCACCCCCACCCCCACCCCCCTCAGTCATCATGCTTCACTGCCTGCCTGGGATTTATGCTAAACTGTGAAATGCGTTTGAGAATCTGCCACTTTATATTTGTACGATCATGGCTCCATTCCATTAATGCCCATTTCAAAGCCGTATTTCTACCCTATCGTACAGTATTTAATCTTTGAATTTGATGGCAAATTTGAGTCACATTGTGCCACTTTTTCACACACACACGCATTTTTTCCTCACACACACACACACACACACCCACAACACACCACATCACACCACTCCATAAAGCTGGCCTTTAAATAGCTAATGACGGCTTGGAGGGAGTTTGCTGATTTCAGATGTTTTGGGGGTCAAAAGCTCTTTCATGGTGTTTTGGTGGCTTTCACATCTAGCGCTGTTTTTTTGGAGGGGTATGTCAGTACTAATGTCCTGACCGCACACAAGGTGGTGCAGACTTGGTTTCTCATTATCATGGCCTGAGTGTAGCTGTAAAATATTGTGTATATTTTGAAATGAATATTACAGAAATAGGTTTGTGGATGCTGTTGAAGCCCAGTGTCCCTTGGAAACACGGGTCAGTTTGAGACCATCTGCAAGCATGAGTCAGTTTTAAATCTTCAACACCAACTAGAGAACATGCAGGAAAAATTTATTCAGTAAAATATTCAGGCAAAATGTAATGATTAATAGGTTAATATGACAAACGCTAAATGAGCTCACAACAATGGCCTGAACAAAAAAAACTCACATAGGGATTCTCCTGGCCTGAACCGAAGCAGATATCGCATTTTTTTATTCATATTACAGCACTCAATTTAGTATTAATATTATTTTATTCTCATGGTGTGTGACCAATCCAAGGGATGTAATACATTGTTTGCAGATGAAACTTTTGTTCGTGGCCAAGAAAGAGAGCTAGCTGTGAAAGTCACCTTAATTAAGCATGCGAAAGAATGGGTAATCAAATCGGTGTAAATCAGCATGCAAAAAGAGTGAGTGTTCTGTGCTTCAGTCGTGCTGAGCAGGGAACCCTGGGAAATGTAGTGAGTGACTAAGAGCGACTGGTGTGGCTGCTACATTAACTGAACATGGGGTGGCTGTGTTTGGGCTTTGTGCGCTCATGGCTTGTTGTTTTGGCTGAAATGAAAGCTGGCCTTGCTGCATTAAATTTTTTTTTTTTTTTAAAAAAATTTCCTCAGCTTGCTGTTTTTAGTCCAAGGCTCGATGTACACCCAAGATGGGACTGAGTGTACAGTGATTGTTGACAGAAGCGGGATTCTGTTGCCGTTCGTTGCCATCTGTTGTGTTTTAAGGGGCATGTGTGTGCAGTGTGTTTTCTGCAGAGAGCTGCTGGTGAAGGCATCACATGCCAACTTTGTCCTGCTACACTGTAGGAGGTTGTTCTCCGCCCTCTGATGTCTGAGAAGGAGGTCTTAGATGTTCTGTTTATTTTAAGAGCCCTTAAAAAAAACATTACACTGTTTAAAGACCCACTCAAGCCAATTTTACCTCCTGCTCTTCTTTAAAAAAAAAAAAAAAACAATTTTATAAAAAAATAAGCTGGGCGTGGTGATGTAGTAGTTTGTGGAACTTGTCAGACAAGTGAAGCCCCCTCTTTTGCAACCAAATGAACTGGCTAGCTACACAACGTCTGTAAAATATGCAAAAACGCACATCTAGGCATGTGGAAATCCATTTAAGGAGAAAGGGAATTTGTCAGCTGAAGCACTATCAGTGAAATGTCAATTGTCTGATTTGGATTACTGTGGGGGACCATTGTCACAACCGCAGCCTATTTAGGGTGAAGCTACACTCCTCTGTCAACCCCTGACTTATTTAAACCAATCAAAGAAATGATTCTCTGCCCACAGCCAATGTGGCCATTGGTCCAAATAATTGATATAGTGAGGTAGCTCCTCCCCATTTTGGGTGAGTGAAACCTCAAACCCCCATCTCTACACAGGGTGTGTTCTATCAGCCTAAAAATGTCAAAATGCATTAAATGAGCTCTTAGTCTCCCATATTAAAGTGGGAGTGATTGATATGTGGAGTGACCAGGTATTTTAAACATGCAACTGTTTATTAAACTGTAATAATGGCTCAATGTAAGATTAATTTCATAAAGGGTTTTGTCTGCTGACATTCTGTCTTATGGTGTAGCACACACTTACGATAATACCAGGGGTTAAGTATGTGCTTTTTACCGGTTGCTGCAGCTTTTCTGCACCAGACTGAATTAAACACCACCGTCTGGTGCTTTAACTCTTTAGCTAATCACCGAAATGTGAAAACCCTTGAATTGTGATAATTTTCCACAAGACATGTGACTAACCACAATGTATAATCATATTCAGTGTACAAGAAGTGTAAGATTTTTTTTCAAGCTTTTGTTCTTGATGTTGGTGGGTTCAAGTTCATTTTAATATTGTTAGCAATCAAAGTACTTTGGTGCCTAAAGTGTAAAACTATTTCAGATATATGTGGCTCCTTGTCTGGTCCACACTGGATATCACAACCGATATGTTTCTCCTGCACTGAATATTAATCTGGCGTAACGTTTTAACCCGCGGTGTCCGAGTGTCCAGGCCTCCAGTTCAGTAGAAGCCTGTACCGCGCTGAGATCTAAACAGACTGTAGTATCCTTCAGTGAGTGAGTCAAACTGGAACATGAGGACGAGCAGTTGTAAAAAATCTGCCCGCCTGCCTGCCTGTCCGTGTGCGGCGCGGAGGAAACGCAGGGTCCATATGTTGCTGTGAGACGGCTGTAGCCGGCGCCACACAAGCGCTAGCGAACAGATTGCGCGCTCTCATGCTAGCAGCCGGAGTGCTGACTGCGGCGTCAATCAGACACTCCCGCGAAGCACGCAGAAATCCAGCAATTAACACATTTGAATAAAATGTCAGGATTCATTCAGAGGGCGTTTGCTGGCGCAGTATCCGGTAATTACGTTCGTTCAGGAACTCCATGAGCTGCGAGGCTCAGCCAGCTTAATAATGATGTAGCATAGCGAAACCAGGAGTGTTTGTCAGGCTACATAAGCTTAGCCTGAATAGATATGTATAACTACTGCTCACTTCGGCTAGTAGACCTTTTATTTAGGTTTGTTTTATTTCTAGTCATCTACAAATGCCACACCTGGGACCTGGGTGGTTAAAATGACCTGCATTAAGAATATTGCAGGGGAAAAGGCAGTATCCTGACAAATGGTTTATATGAAAAGTTCAAAAGCGTAAAAGGGGCAGTGTTTTGACACTCAAAATGTGAATTGTCTTTAAATACAGTGCTAAACACAGGAATAAACTATGTATAAAAACCTTAGGAATTATAATGTGGTGACGAAGGAAACATTCAGAAAATAAATGCCCTCAGAATTGGTATTTAGTGGTATTTGCTGCAGAATTGTGATGTTTATCAAAAGTTTATCTTGGTCGAAAGTTTATCCTGATGATGCCAAGAAATTTGCTTCTACAGTAATGTAATTTCAATTAATAACTAATACATGTATTCATGGCTATCAGATTAAAAATAAAATGGTTTCATATTTATTCGAGAAGGGTATTGGGGGCAGGGCATTATTTAAAAAAAAAAAAAACAAACTGATCTTTATTGTTGGATTGTGCCGTTTATAAATGATCTGTCAAAGTGGTTCTCATTGGGTATTTTCTAAAGGGAAAAACAAACAAGAACTGTAAATGAAGCAATTTGGGGGAAGAAAAAAAAACATCTGTTTTCCACGATGACATGTGGTCCTGTGCTCAAAACCACACGGGTCTGAACGTCTGCACTCGAGGAACCTCGGAGCTGCGTTTCCCTCTTGGCGTTCGTTGATGTTGTTTTCACGGTGGAATGTTTTGTTTTGTTGCACTCCGCTAGCGTACCGTGTTTCCCCTCCTCCCTGTTGCTGTGCGGTCACAGAAATGCGCTGTGGCCACAATCCAGGGTCAGCAATCCATCATTGCGAAGACCCTGTCTTAGAAAGAGTCTGGAAAAAACATTTCACTGTGCGATATGTCCAGAAAAACAAATGCCCTTATTCTACTGACCCCCAGAACCGTTTTGGGTTGGAAGCCCTGGTCAGAAAGCAGCAGCTGACCTTTGGATTGTTAGTAGAATCATCACCAGAGGTAGCTGGTGTTTGTCAGGCTCTTTATTATGATGTCATAAAAATGAGCCTTTCAAGTGAGGCTGCGGAATTAATACATCGATACACAAGAACACGTATTGAGAAACACCCATTGTGTCTGTGTAGCGTTGTGTAGTGTAATAGAAGCCCCGATTCCATGTTTCACACAGTAATGTCTCAAAGTAGCAGAGATTTGTAAATGCATATAGTTTAAAGATGTAGGAGTCTGAACTTGGAAACACTGAGTTGAAAAATCACACAGTGGGCAGAATGTACATCAGATTTTAAATGGCCGCCTCTTTTATGGGCCGAGCTGAGTGTTAATACTGGCTCCTTTTGACTATGCAGTAAAAAAAATAATCTGAAGCCAGCAAGAGTAGCCGTTAGACTTTTCCATATAGCCCTGATCACATAAAATCAGAACTCTTTGTCATGATGGATGGTTGCATTGTGTGGTAAATCGCACTAAAGGCAAGTTGCTCAGCCTTTGAGAGGATGGGGCTGTTTTGTGGAGTCTGCTTTTTATCAGCCGGGCTTTGGATGTGCAGGCGCAGGTCGGCAGTCATAAACGCTGATTGGACATCGGCGAAAGCGTTTGCGTGAGATGGTTATGATTATGGTTATGAGTTTGGCTTTGCTCCTGGCCTGTGGAGGTGATTGGTGTGCCTCGCACAGCAGATTAAAATGGGGAGCGCGGTAAGGAGGCTGGCTGTATTGATGATGCAGTCCGTGTTGATGTCTGGTCTGTGGGGGCGGGGCTGTAAACGTGTAACCAGGGTAACTCCTGATTGATGTGTGTTGGCTGCTGCAGGATGGAGTAGGTGGCCGTATATGAGATGCTCAGAGGGGCATCTGAGGCCATTAGGGGAATCTAAGGTAAAGTGTGTGTGTGTGTGTGTGTGTGTGTGTGTGTGTGTGTGTGTGTGTGCGCATGTGTGTGTGTGTGTGTGTGTGTGTGTAGTGTGAGAGACCGTGCATGCGTTTGAGAGGGGGAGAGAGAGCCGTGTGGCTGCTCTGGTTATATGGAAAGCACACAGTGTACTGAGCTCCCATTAGCTCAGCTGTCTTATAGGAGATGGGGAAGGGTTCAGCTGAGGACAAGGAAATGCTTGTAAAGATGTGTCTGTCTGTTAGTGTGTGTGTGTCTTTACATTGTCCATTCCTGTGTGTGTTAGTGGTTTGCAGTCTTGTCTGTGTTGTAGTGGTATATTTGTGTGTGTGTGTCTGTGTGTGTGTACTGTAGAGGGTCACTCATCAATCAGGTGATCTGCGGCAGGCAGGGTGAGCACGCAGCCCAGGCTGGCCGGCAGAATTGATGAAGCCAGGCACACTTAGCAAATCCATCTTTAATCCAGAGCTCGGCTCTGCTGGTAATTAACACAGTCCTGGCTCTGCTATCTCTCTCTCTCTCTCTCTCTCTCACACACACACACACACACCTTATCCTCAGGTGTTTCTGCTCCTCTCTCACTAAAAACCATAGAATGGTGTCACACTTTGCGTTTGTCCAGCGTTTGGTGAGTCTGCATCATGCTGCAGAACGACCTTAGATTTAACCTTTTACCTTTTGATTAAATGGATTTTAGTGATGGTATAATTTAAGTTGATTACAATTAAAAGTAAAAAACCTTCCCTTATTCCCACCCAAAGTGTGTTTTCCTCCCCACCAAGTGACCTCCCACAGACTCTAATGAGGCACTATTCTAACAAATAACTTTTTCTTTTGAAAAACAATATAAATATTTCCACCAACACTCATAATCTCTGTTAATACATCTCTCTGCAGGAGCTGCAACAAACATATCATCAGTTCCATTATAGAGGAGAAGCAAATGTTTTGTGGGTGGATTTGTCAGTGCAATATTACAGTCAGGACAGCTTATTTAATCTGTAAAACTGCTCAGCTATTACACTCAGATATTAAAAAGATTGAGGGTACTTGCTTGCTTGTGCAACAGCATAGTGAGCAACTACCTTCAAGATCCCCCCCCCCCTCCCGAGTCTCAGTGCTGGACTACAGGCCAATGAGAGGAGTGGCTCAGGTATACAGCCCATTTTCTTCTGACCATACGCGGCAGCACAGCCCCTCTAAACTGCTCAGTGTAGGAGGGCAAACTCATCTCTCATCAGTCCCCTGATTTGGTGTCCTTTGTTTCTCTCCTGATGAGGTTGTTGACGATGAATGGGTCATGCTTTTAGTTTTGCTCTGAGCCTGAATGTCACAGCGAGGTGTTTTCGGTGATGTCCGTCTTTAGCCATGTAATGTGCAACCCGTGAGGCGCTGAGCATGGTTTGACCTCCGTGTTTGGCTGAGATGGCTGGGTGCACAGCAGGAGTCTGTGGGTGTAGCCATTAGTGTTGGACCAGCTCAGATCAAGCAGTTCAGGTTCTGTAGAGACCTGCAGTCACTGGGACTGTTTCTCATCACCTGCCAGAAAGCCCCTCCCCCCACTGGCTCCGCCCCCAAGTCTTGTGCCACTAAGAACGCATAATGAGGAGGTGGTTCAGCCCAGTGGGGCTCATCATTTACCCATTGGCCGTTAGGATTGGCCAATCGTGGCCCTGCAGATCTGCAGGCTTTTCACCTTTAAACCCAGTGGCTCATTCACACCAAAGCCAAGGTGAGATGAGTTACCTGTGCAGTCATCAATGCTGATCGATCAGTTGAGTATTGATCGGTATTGGCAAACACCAGCGCAGTCTAAAGCTCTCCTGGACCAGGGCTGCCCACCTGCAGCCCAGAGAGAATCTGGCTCTGTCTCAATCCTGAAGGCTCTCTGCCTCTGCTGTGTGACTTGGCAAGGTGTCCCACGCATAAGCCAACCTGTACTTTAAACAAAAAAATAAAAAATAAAAAAATCATTGAAGAATGAGCCTTGAATGAGTTTCCACTTAAATCCTCCTCTGCTCACAGAACTCAAGCTTAAAACTCTTTGTGTATGTTTTTTTTTTTATTTTGCTACTCTTTCTTTAATGAATAAGCAAGTCAAGTTCCCTCTCCTTGTGGTTTGACCCTGTGTCTGTCTCTCCTTCCTCGTGTGCATGTGTGTAGATAACTTCACGGATTCGGCGGTCAGCGTGAGCGCGCGGATCAACGGGGAGCACAAGGAGAAGGACCTGGAACCCTGGGATGGAGGGGAGCAGCATGGCTCCGACAGCCTGGAGTCACTGGACACGGACGTGGTGAGTAGGGAGGCTGGGAGGATTTTGATATTTCGTTTTTTTATTTTTTTTTATTTTTTTATTATTTTCTTGGTTGTAGCAATCGGATATTAATCAGTTTAAACTTAATAAAACTCATTAAACTTAATAAAAAATGAGATTTTTTTGTCTCCTGTTGTGTTCCTCACTGAGGTAGGTTGCTTAATCATAATTCTATAAATCTGTTTTTCATAACCCACAGACAGGCCCCTGCTGCGTATTTATGGGCATGCCTGCACATCTATTGTCTTTGCTAATGCTGTTAGTCCTTGTTTCAGTGAAGTCAGATTTTTCTTCTCATTATGCTGTAAACCTTGTGCTGAGATGTCTGTAAAATGGCTTAAATTGATTCATGAACTGGATGAATTCTTTGGCGGTCGGCTTTTTTCCTTTTTTTTTTTTTTTTTTTAATAAAGTTTTCTTCTCCAACTTTTTTTTTTTTCCAGTCGAATGGCTGGGATCCCAACGACATGTTCAAGTTCAACGAAGAGAACTATGGTGTGAAGTCAACCTATGACAGCAGCCTATCATCATACACGTGAGTATAGCGCCCCCTGCAGTACGGCTGACCTGAACCCCCACTATACATACCTCTGATACGCATGGTGTCCATACATTCCATATACAGATTATTCTCTCCCCATTTTATTTCCTCCTCTCCTCAAGTCAAACCAAACCTGTCAGCCCCAAACCCTCCTCCCTCCCGCCCCACACAGCGACTCTGTTCCACTCACTCAGGAAAGAGAGAGCTCTGTCCTGACTTCCTTCAGTCACCATTTTTTGCGCAGCCACCGTGTTGGTCATGTCCTGAATATTGGAGGAGTGCGTGCGTGCGCTTCATCGCCCCCTGGTGGTGGGGTGGACATTGCTCAGGGGTAAGGGTAAAGGTGGTGCTGCCTGCTCCAGACTGTGAGAGGGCCATGTGCTCAGCCAGGGTATGCATCACTCTTAGCCCCGGTGCTGTATTCTTTGGTGTTTGCAGCATCCAGCTGTAAGCATTAGCATTTCTGTCTGGGCTTTTCCCAGGCAGTCTCAGAGCCATGTTGTGGCACTAATTGGAAGCATTGGGTTTTGACAGTAGTTTTAGCCGTGAGATATGCAAGAATTATGCATTGAGGATTATTTTGTGCCATTTCTCTCAGGAGTTCAGCTTAATCACCTCGCAAAGGATGGGGGTGCATTTCCATTTTTCCTCCAGAGCACCTTAATTTTTAGCTTTTTTTCCTCCTTTTTTGTTCTGAATTCCCTCTGGAAAATGTGCAGTGTGAGAGCTTGTTTGTAAACAGGCGCTTTACAAAAAATTGATTTATTTTTTAAAGGTCTGTCCCCGCGATAACCTTTCAGACAGAATATGTGGCCATATGGTAAATATTTAATGAGGTCAAGTATTTTTTCATTCTGATGTGATGGTTATTCAGTTACAAAATGTGTGTGTTTCTGCAGGGACTGAGGAGAAGTCATTGGTTTGCAGTGAAATTTTGTGACCAGTGAATGAGAAACTCCTGGAAAATACTGTGTTTCGAGTCTACAATTTTTTACCTGTGTTTAGAGTACAGGCCTCCATAGTGCTCGTATACCAAAGTCCCAAATTAGCCCTTACTGGCTACGGTACCAGCGATCTGCATTGGCAGGACAGCAACTGGCTTTGCCCCACCAGGGAAAGATGGAGTGGTTAGCCACTTAAGGCTCCTGGGAGACTTTGCGTTCTAGCGGCCACTGCTGGCTGGCTGGGGGCCTGCAAGTGTGTGAGCCAAGTATATGCTGACATCATGGAAGTGAGGGCCAATCGCCAAGTGAAACAGAGTCTAGTGCGGAGGCTTTCTCCTCCTGCATCAGAGACAGAGTGCTGCTGTGTTGGGCTGATCAGTTTGAGTAGAATATGTTGAATTAATGTGACATAAAGCACTGATTGGTTGATGGGTCATGTCTGTCCCTGCCTCTGGGAGCTGATTGGTTGATGGGTCATGTCTGTCCCTGCCTCTGGTAGCTGAATGGTTGATGGGTCATGTTTGTCCCTGCCTCTGGGAGTTGATTGGTTGATGGCTCTTGGCTGTGCCTGACTTTGGGAGCTGATTGGTTGATGGGTCGATTGTCTCCTGTCCCAGGGTTCCTTTGGAGCGGGATAACTCGGAGGAGTACCTGAAGCGCGAAGAGCGGGCGGCCAAGCTGGCGGAGGAAATCGAGTCCAGCGCCACCTACAAGGCCCGCGTGGCGCTAGAGAACGACGACCGCTCCGAGGAGGAGAAGTACACGGCCGTGGTGCGCAACGAGCGGGAGCCTCACACCCTCAACAGCAGGTGAGCGCTGCTCCTGGCCTGCACTCACCTTGTGCTGATCTGGGATCAGTCCCGTCATTTCTATCATAATGGACAAGTTCAACATATAGACTGGGAAACCTGATCCTAGATCAAAACACCTGATCTTTGGATTGCTTTTGGAATACTTTAGGTAACTTTTATTGGGACTAATATGGTCAAATAAGATTCCAATCTCTTTGTCAAAAAAGACCTGGCTCACTAACTTTAGAAAGGATAGCACAGAAACAGTATAGAGTGGGCCTGGTCAGGCTCATAGTACTGTTTAGATTAGAGATCATCATTTAAGAGGCTGTGAAATCCCTCTTTTCTGTTTTCCAGCAGAGAAAACAAGTACATTCCCCCATCCAGCGGAACAGGGAGGGGATGTCTTGGGGCGCAGGCCGGCAGAACTCCCCCAGGCTGGCCCAGGGCAGCTCTGGACCCCCCAGCGCCCGCCCCGGACCCCACGACTACAGCCCTACCTCGGGCACAGACCAGCGCGTCGTCAACGGGGGTAAGGGCTCGACTGAGATTGCACTGATTGAATGGTTGACTTAAACCTATGATTGCTATCATGTGTTATATTTATGTTATATTGCACCTGTCACCTCCTGGTCTCTAAGAGCTGTGCAGTGTTGGGGAGAAAAACTTGCTCAGGGCTGTGTGCTGCAGCTGAATGAGCGTCATGCAGCAGCTGAGATGTTTTACTGCAAAATCATCTTTGCTGTGTTTGTGAGCAGAGGGCCGAGTACTCTCTGACAGCGGGTACACTCAGCTGATGTCCAGCAGTGCTCCTCAGTTTAGGCTGGAGCTCGGATTTAACTGACTTTCAGTGCAACTACAGCTGGATCTCACACGGCTAATGGGAAGTGTTTGTCCTTGGAGCACTGAGTTTGCAAGCCTGTACCTCCACTGATATTTGTTTTATTTTTTGTTTCGACACATCTCCATGCACTCTTCAAGGGCCTGTTGAGTCTCTGTTTATTGTGGTTGATCTTTTCATTTCATAAAAACTCCTAGTAGGTTTTGTTGACCCTCAGGTCAAAATCATCTTGGAGATTTTTACGGCAAATGATGCGCATTTCAAGTCAAGGATGTTGAATTCAGTTCAGGCAAACCTCTGTGAAACGAGAACAGGCAGGAGGTATCTAATGGCACAGGGTAGTCAGCACGGATCATACTGTTTTAGTGGGCCAGGGATGGTCAGCACCATTCCTGAAGGGCCTACAGGATGGTGTGTTCCTATGTGATTGGTTCCTTTAGGTGAATGGTTGCCCATGATTGGTTCTTTTGGATGGGTGGCTTTCCTGTGATTGGTGGTTTTACATGAATGAATCCCGTGGTTTGGCTCTGGCTCATTAGCCTGGGACTCGTCGCCCCCGACAGGGCTGGAGGGCTTTTCTTCTGTCCCGTTCAATCCCAGCATTCCTTGTTTTTTCATCATCTGCTGTTTAGTTTAACCTCCATCACTTATCCTGCATCCTCCAGTAGTCTGTAGGTTCTGTAGCCCTCTCCACTGTTTTCATTTCTCATTGTTACCTGAATCATTAGAGGCCTAGTTGACTCCTTCTGATGTTTTAAGTCAGAAAATTGATATTTTAATGACAGCCTGACTATTTTGGCTTCCTCGGAAAACAGTTTCCCGAGTGCTGTGAAATGTATTCTTGCATGTATTTTAGTGGTGACACAAACAGGGGCTGTTGCTTTTCCAAACTAGTTCTGTGAACTCCCATGTCACCAGTCTCTGCTTCCATTTTATCCAAGTATCACAACAAGTAAAAACAAGATGTAAGATTGGTTGAAATTGCTTTTAACATGCTAATTTGCCAGTGACTCTGGGAAATGGTGTTTCTGAGTGTGCTCTTTTCAGAGTCCTGCTGTTACAGGCACAGATGGTTCATTTTCTGTCAGTCTGAATTTGCTTACGCCACAGTCCAGCACCAGCATTTGCAGTTTACTGCACACATATGCATAAGTTTTCCAGCATCTTGGTGAAGAATAACCATTGAACCATTGTGACTCCACCCAAAACACACAAGGGCTAAAAGCATCAGAAGACATTTTTTCATGATTCATTTAGGTTTTTTTTTTTTTTAATTACTTTCCAAATATTGCATATTTCATTTTTCATCTGCCCCCCTCATTCCCCCTCCTCTTTTCCTTTGTTTTACCTCTCTCTCCCGCTTCCCATCCTCTTCTCATTGGATGTTTTACCTCCTCTTCCCCTTTCTCCTCCCACCTCATTGGATGTTTTACCTCTCCTCTCCACCTCATTGGATGTTTTGCCTCTCCTGTCTCCTCCCCTTTCCTGTCCTCTCCACCTCATTGGATGTTTTACCTCTCCTGTCTCCTCCCCTTTCCTGTCCTCTCCACCTCATTGGATGTTTTACCTCTCCTGTCTCCTCCCCTTTCCTGTCCTCTTCTCCTCATTGGATGTATTTCCTTTCATATTCCCACACCTTTTTATCTCCCTTTTCCTTATTGGTTGGTTTTCCTTTCTGGTACCCCCCTACTCCTTCCTCTCCTCCTTACTGGTCGTCTTCTCTTTCCTGTCCTTACTCCCTTCCCCTCCACTCCTCCTCATTGGTTTATTTTTATTTTTTTATAGTTTCCCTTCATTCTCATTTGTCCTCGTCAGGTGCCCCCTGGCCTTCGCCTTGCCCATCTCCTTCCTCTCGCCCACCTTCTCGCTATGGTTCGGGCCCCGGGCCCAGTTCCCTCCCACCGCGGGCCGCCACGCCCACCCGGCCGGCCTCCAGGCCCCCCTCCAGGCCACTCTCTCACCCCTCTGCTCATGGCTGTCCAGCTCCTGTCTCTACTCTGCCTAAACGCATGTCCACAGAAGGTACTTCCCAGCCGCAGCGGATGCCAAGTGTCTTGGCTGTGTGGTTCTTATGTTGGTTTTGAAGGTAACTTGCGGTGGTTTCCAAGATCAGAGTTGCTGGAGGAATGCAGTTGCAGCCATTTCAGTGCAGTAAATTTATTTCAGTAAATTTAAATCCTCACAGAAAAAGCATGGCCACCCCCCCCAACCCAATATGAATTCTCATAACCAGATTCAGTTCATTTTAATAATCGCTTTTAGTTCAGTCAGAAAAAAATGGTCTGACCGTTCTGTGAGGGTTTTTTTTTTTTTTTTTTTTTTAAATGACAAAATGAATTTTCTGAATTTGCTGAACTGAAATGGAATGAGTTGCCAGCCTTTCCTCCCAATTGTATGTGGTTTTTCAGTAACGGCCTGTTTTTTTGTGACTTCCTGTTCCTGATCTACTTCCTTCCCTCCCCCCGCCCCCGCTATTCACCTTGGTTTGGGTGTGTGCATGTGTCACGTGGGGGAAGGGGGTGTGGTCACACTCTGCGGTTTGTGCTGGAGTGGATAACTCACTAACTCACCTCACTGCCTCTAAGGTTTGGACACTTCAGGACCAAAAAGGGACTAAACTTACCTGCCTTGACTCTCTATAGGTTGGGTGAATTCGCAGTGATGTCAATGTTTGTTATTTTTGTTTTGCTGTTTCAAAATAAAAAAAAATGTTAAGGCTGATTCACCTTTGGAGGGAAAGCATAAAGCCATGCCTATTTAAAAAGGAGCTTTCTATTGGTTATAATGTGGGACCTCAAGTGGGTAACTGCAGTGCACTCACCTCAGGAAGTGACATCACTTACTGCGAGACAGTCATTGTGACATCAGCCACAGTGACTCAACACAGTACATTAAAAGGCTAAAGCTCTTACAGGGTTCCTGTCCTGTCAGATCAGAGAGAAGCCAAGATGGCCTCTCAGATCATCCTGCCTTCTGCTTTCCTTTGACCTTTGATGTGAATCAGCCTCCCTACTCATTTGCTCACCTGTTTTTACCTGTCACATCACCCTCGTTAACTCTTAATTACAGGGAATTGCCTTCTCCTCCCATACTCCCCCCCCACCCAGTCTTGGAGGCTGCAGGTTCAGTGTCTGGTTGTGGCATTGCTGAAGTAACCTGCATTGCTTTAGTTTATGGGCAGTTGTATAAATTGATAGCGTTTAAAATGCAAGTTTTGTATGTCACTCGAGGTAAGAGCTTCTGCTAAATCCCTGAAACAGAGGAGAGTCACTGATAATGTCGATGTAATGAGTTGTTCAGTTTTTTGTGGGCCATTGGGTGCAGCTTATTCACTGGTAATGTAAGCCTGTAGCTGTGTTATTGAAACTGAAAAGCAGTGAAGCACAGTGTGGAGTATAATAGGAAGATTGGACCACCATGTCTGAAATTAGAGTTTCTTAATGTTCACTGTCTCTGGTGTTTGGTTTTCTGCTACATTACTTGCAGTAGACTGCAGTTAGTATTTGCAAAGAACAGAAAGGTTGGAGTTAAACCACTGGAGAGAAGTGTGCTAAAGCTCTCAGTCCGCCACGCTGATGCTTTTTCACATCGGTGACTCCCCTGCTATCTCTCCTCCTGCCCCCTCTCCACAGGCCCTCCCAGGATGTCCCCAAAGACACAGCGCACCCCTCGGACGCACCGCGCTCCCTCCGGCAGGGGGGGCGTACCCCCGGGGGTGGAGTTCATGTCCCACAATGCACCGGGAGGAGACGTGTCCGCCACCCCGCCCACCCGGAGCAGCCCCTCTGGCGGCACCTGGTCTTCCGTGGTCAGTGGAGGTAAGACAGAAACCGGTCTGTTACAGGCACATGGGGCCCTCTCCCCCCGCTCCTACCCCCTAATTATACCCGAGGAAACGCCCAAGAAAGAGAAACATTGATGGTGATGCAGGATGGTCACGTTCTTCTTTTTTGCTTTAAGGTGAAATCCTGCCTGTAACCCTACACATGCAGAGAACCATGTTTACCGTATATGTCTGCTGTCCCAAATTTTTTATTCTTATGTGAAATGAGTTAAACCACTTTAACCAAATAGGAGCTGTATGTGATGTGTGTGGGTCCCAGTTGAATGTGGTTTTAGGTGGTTTTCATTTCTCTCCCACAGCACACAGGCCCCGCTCTCCTAGACAGAACAGCCTGGGTGGGACTCCCAGTGGCCCTGCCTCCATGCCCTCCCCCCAGGCTGGCACCGCCCCTGTGGACCCTGTGACCACGTCCACATCTGCAGTCTCACCCACGGCTGCAAGCCCCGCCTCAAACCGGGCTGTGACGCCCTCTGCAGAGGGTGAGCTCCCCTTCCCGCCCTTCTTGCCATAGTGCCACTGAATGCCGCTGAACCTTCAGACCCAGCTCAAACACAGACTGGGGAAATAAAATGAAACATTACACTCAATCTCAGCCCACTTTTGCATGGCCATTTTCTCTTGATATGTTCTCTTGACCTGCTGGCTGCTCCACGCTCACGTTGTTTGGTTGTCATTTGAGCAGCGAAAGAGTCGAGAGTTCAGGAGACGAGACAGAATTCCCCGACCGCCAACAAGGAGAACGTGAAGCCCAGCGAGTCATCGCCTAGCGTTAGCCGACCTGTCGGCAAAGGTGAGCTCCCACACCTGTGTTACAGGTACTGACCTGTAGGGGGCAGATTTCAGCCCACCTGTTGAAACTCTTTCATTTTGATTTTATTGACAATATGAATGTCATCTTTTTTTTTCCCCAGGTCCTCCGTCAATGGCTCCTGATCATAGGAAACAAATAGACAATTTGAAGAAATTTAGTGTAGATTTCAGGGTAAGTTGTGTATTTTATGGGTGTTTTGTATGGCTGGGGTATTATATGTGGGTGTACTGTCAGGCTGTGGGGTATTGTGTGTGTGTGGGTATACTGTCTGGCTGTTGGGTATGGTATGGCTGGGGTATTGTATACTGTCAGGCTGTTGGGTATTGTATGTGTGTGTGTGTGTGTGTGGGTATACTGTCAGGATGTTGGGTATTGTATGGCTGGGGTATTGTATGTGGGTATACTGTCAGGCTGTTGGGTATTGTATGGCTGTTTTGTCAGGCTGTTGGAATGATGTGGAATTCTGTGGATGTTTTTCCTCTCAGTTGCAGCCCAGCTCCACCCCGGACCCGGTGTTTGACCAAATGATGACCAAGCCGCCACGGGACCCTGGAGAAAAGCCCAAAGAGCTTCCACTAGACAAGGGGGCGGAGCCTGTGGGGAAAGCAGGCCAGGAGGCGGTGGCCAATGAGGACCCGGCCCCTCCCACTGTGGGCGGGGCCCCGGGGGCCGGGAGCAGTGGTAGCAGTAAACCCAGCAGCCCCTCCTCCTCTTCCTCCCCCTCCTCTTCCTCCCTCGGCCCCATCCCGGAGCAGAAGAGGGGGCCTGACGTCACCTCACAGGGGGTCCAAACGTCCAGTCCCGGCAGTGGCGGCAAACTGGACGGCAAAGAGGACAAGGACGACAAGAAGGACCCAGTCCCTGAGTGAGTGTGGTCGGGGGAAGGGGGAGAAAATCAGTCACCTGATCAACCAATCAGCTCAGTCAACAGTCAATCAACCAGCTAACTAGTCAGGCTTATTTCTTTAAGGACCTCACCAAGTATTCACACTGTCACAGACCGAGTATCATTAGCAGTGATTTAGTATGGTTATATAGTGGTACTTTCAAAGAATAGTGCTGCATAGTATATCTTCAGGGTGTTATTAAAAACGTATTTTTCCTATGTGTCTGTGTTTCAGGCAAGTCAGAAAATCAACTCTAAACCCCAATGCTAAGGAGTTCAATCCTAGGGCCTTTTGCTCTCAGGTAAGTACATTGGTTTGATGTAAGACCCCTGTCTTTATCTCTGTAGAACAAGTCCATGTCCCAGCCTTATCCCGTCTGAGCTTAAAGTCAGTACTGATCTCAGATCAGGAGCATGATGGCAAACCCATTTAAAGCAGAACAGCTTTACTGCAGTGTGTGTTCTGTGTTGCACAGGGCGCTCTGTGGTAGAGGCAGGAGGAGGAGACCTGGCCCAGAATGCACCTGGACCAACAAACAGAGAGCAGGAAGTGCAGGAAGTCAGAGACAGAGCAGGAAAGACCGGCACTCACCCTCTGTTTAACCTCATTTTAACTAAGGACCTCAAATCAGAGAGCATAGACAAGAGCTCAAGATGGCTGTGTCAGGATAAATGTGTAAATGGAGGCATGACGGATAGAATTTTAGAAATTAGCTTTTAAAATGTGTAATTTTAACCTCCTGTATCATGCCTGCCGGTACGATGTCTTTAGTGTAAACGTTGAAAGGAAGGATGGAGACAGATGGTGAGAGAGGAGATTTTAGGTGCAGCTTAGCTTTAGTATATCCCACAGAAGCTCTGAGTGTTTTTATTTCTTTTTTTTAATGGAATAACTCAGAAAAGTGATTCTGTGGATCAGAACACACTGGAGAGGTCCCGAAAGGGGTTGAGGTTTAGCATAAGGACCTTAACGTAATATAAAAAGAGCAGTCTAAGGATTTTAAAACCAGTACTTCCTGAAGTGTAGCTATCTTAAGCAATTAAACAATATTTAAGCAGATCAGTTAACTTGTAGGAAGTCTGTAATTTATTTGCAGTATTAACGGATAGTAGGGAATCACACTGAAGCAGGTTTCCTCGTCTTTGCGGTGTTTCTTTTACAGACAGTCACACATAAGACATAAGACCATATGAACATGCAGTAGTAAGCGCAGTCTACTCAGCCCAGCTAGGCTCCTCACTACCTACACTCTACAGAGCTGAGCTGCAGATATGGTGTTGAGCTTTTATCTGTATGTACAGGTTTGTTAACTCTCCTTCTGTCAACGTTGGTAACGCTGGATTACACTATACAAGCTGTTAGCGCATGACAGAGTAGAGGAGTGAGAACGGGGGCCTCACAGAATGTTCTAGGTTTTGAAGGAGGGCAGCAGCACACAGGTACATGAAGGCTTGCCATCCAACATGCATAATGATTTAAGAGTAGCATTGCTACTTTGGCTCGTTTGCTTAGGAGCATACTGTGTGCTTGAGTGTGTGTTCTCATTGCCTTGGTACGTATGATGGTGTCTGTGTGTGGCAGTTGTATGTTTTTGGTGTGTGTATGTACATTTTTGGTGCGTATGTGTATATGTGTGTGGCAGCTGTATGTTATATGTTGTGTAGACAGGTATGCGTTGCATAATGTCTGTTCGGGCAACGTCCGACCGCCTGTACATCCATGGTCCCATAAGGTTATAATAGAGTTCAAAAATCTTGATTCGAGAAAGGGACATAGCAGACAACCTGTTTAACCCATATATTACCTATATTGCCAGATATATTGGCTGAAATACAGTACTGTATGTGTACAGTACAGTATCTCATATAGCTTTGATAATGTAGTGTCCAATAATTATATAAAGCGACACATACCTCTATGTGTGTGTGAGTGTGTGTGTGTTTGTGTTTTTGTGTTGCATGAGCACGTTAGCATGCATGTGACTGTGTCGCCGCTTGTCTCTCCGGTTCCCGCAGCCTAAGCCCGCCACCACGCCGACGCCTCCGCGGCCCCAGGGCCAGCCCAGCCCCTCCATCGTGGTTCAGCAGCCCCCGACGGTCTACAGCCAGCCCGTCTGCTTCCAGCAGATGTACCCGCTGACCCCAGTCAGCCCTGGCGTTCAGGTAAGAGCGCTTCCCCCTCCATCTTTACTCATCAACATCCTCTTCCTCACGTTTCCCCCAGCAGCGCCCTCATCTTCCTCTGGTCACTCTGTCTCTGCTGCTCCACGGTCATCTGCTCACCCGTTCCCCCCCAGTCCAGACTCCCGGAGTCTGAGGGGGGGAAAAGGAGGAATCGAATCCGATTCTGGCCTGTTCTGTCTCCCGTCATACCACTGTCATCCGTCTCTCTCTCCATGCATGCTCCGTGTCTGTCTTTGTATTGATGTACGCTGCCCATCCCTTCCCGACCGTCGCCACGGCAAACCCGTCCAAAACACCACCCTGTGTTGTGCGCCACAGCCGTCTTTTACAGCGCCATTTCACAGAAGCCTTTACTGCCGCCTGTCCTCCATCACCTCATTATCCTGCTGCCTGAGACTCGAGTGTTGGGTTTTAGTTAATGTCTCACACAAAGAAGGATTTTAATCCGTTTTCTGAGACATCACAGCAAATTTTCTGAGGGATAAAGGTGTGTCCTGTTAGCTCCATTTTTTTTTATTCCTGCGATTGTAATCTGCTAAGAGGGTAGAAATACTTTAAAAGATAGATTTCACAGCACCGCAGGGGAAAAAGCAAACCTCATTCTGCCTAGTCAGTGTAGTTCAGAACTGTATCACAGAAATCCTGTTTGGTGTTGAATTCTGTGGCACTAGACCGTGTTATTTCTGTAACAGGCCAATATCTCAGCTAATACTACAACGTTTTACTACTGCTGCTTCACTCCTGTGTTATACACACACACATACAGTGCCCAGAAGTTGAGTGTTTACACACATGGGAATACTAAGATATTATTACACGTTAGAAACTTCTTTTGCCACGTAATTGTATCAGGATTGTATCAAGATGAGAGTGCTGAGTACACAATTTGTCTTCTCTGACTGTGAAAAGTATGCACAAACTAACTTGTGAGGGGAAAAAATTCAACAAAGTTGCTGTAAGAAATAGTTGGTGATCCAACATCGGTCACTGTTACAACACTAAGAAATTAAAGCTAAATCCATGGAACAAAATAAAATAAACTAAAGTTTGGTTGTTTTTCTTTCTCCCTTTCCTCTCTCTCCCCATTAGAAAAGCATTATCTGGAAGGTTTGTGCCACTCTAAAATTTCTTCTTCTTTTTTATTGAAAATCTGTATGACTTGTTTGCTTGCCATAATTTTCCATCAGATGTTGGTTTGCCTATTTCTTATTGCAATTGGTTATTAAAACTGTCATCATAAATATGATTAACCTCATTATCTGTTGTGTTTTTGTTGTTTGGCTTTATTAGCTTAATGCGAAGGGACCCTTCTTCTAAAATCCCCTGTTGCCATGGGAATATTCCCCATGCAGTGTTTTTGTTTATTTACTTTGAAGATGAATGATATTTCACCTGGTTCCAGTCATTGAACTCAGCTTGGCTATTTGATGTTTGCTATGTGATATTCAGCTCACATTATATTGAACAGGAATTTTCTTTACTGTCTGCATGTTTTTTTTTTCTTCTTTTTTTTTTTTATATATAATTTAAAGCACATGATGAATGGAAGTATGTGTTTATATGTAGTCTTCAATGAAACGTATAAGTTGGTCCTCAATGTTTGCTGTAGCCAGTAGGTGATTTGTTCATTTTTAACACAGAGGATGGCCCAATGGGGGCGCACCCCCCCCACCCTGACACCACCATCCAACACACGCATGTGTAAAAAGGGGGTGGCGGGTTAACAAGGGGGATGCATTTTGGCCATTTTGCTGGCAAGGGGGGGATGGCCACCCTCCTCATCCCCCCTCAAATTGCGTACTGGCTATAGCCATCGGTGATGGTGTTTGGGTAATATTTAAGCCAGTCCTGGGGGAGATTGGCCTAAAGGTGAGAGCGGGGAGACCAGTGGCTAGCCACAGCCTGGGGGACGGGCGTGGGGGGCTAGGAGTGGTCAGTGGGAGGCTCTCGGGCCTCTGCAGTTCAGTTAAAGGTGGGGGGTTTGTTTGGGGGGTGTCTGCTTGGGAATGGACTTTTCTTATATCACTAACAGCTGGTGCTGTCCCCCTCCCTCCCCCCCCAGCCTCCAGCCATGTACCATGTTCAGGTCCCTCACATGCCCGTGAGCCAGAACAAACCCTACAGACCAGGTAAAGGTGAGAATGCTGTCTGCACTTCCTCAACATACCTTTTCCTCTATTTATTTCTGCATTTCTTGGTTATATTTAGAAAATATTTATTCCACAAAGTCTTTATAGTACGCCTGTTATGACTCACGCAAGCAGTCAGAACCTCATTTCGTACACTTGTGTGTAATGCAGTGATGTGTTTTAGAGTATAAGCTTAAACTTGAATGATCTGCAGAAATCCGGGGCCTAATTTATGAATTGAATAGTAAATTCGTGCAGCAACGTGGAGCTGATCCTGGAGTGTGCGGGTATTTCAGCTGTGAATGACTCATGCACACCATGACGGTGTCGCTGCCAGTCGCTCGGATTTTACTCCCGCTTTGCGCTCGTGAACACGCTGCAGCGTTCAGCATGAAACAGCGCTTCTGACGCACTATATTTAGGAGAGGGACATCATTTTAGAAGTCGTCTTGGATGCCAAAGGAAAGAATTGTATTTATTGTGTCCCAGGTCATTCTGTGACAGCCGGAGCAAACAAGCAAAGCTGAAACAATAAGTCTCTCAAAGTGAAATGGAGATAATTGTGTCAAACCGACACACAAAAAAAAAGTTGTGTTTTTGCTGAAACCGCATCTTGGCAAATGCCGTTGAACCGTTTTGGCGCACAGATTTCAGAGGATGATTAGAACTTCAGTGATTATACATTGTAATTAATTATGTTGTCATGAAGACGTGTCCACACATGACAGAACCTTTGAGTTTTATGACTGCAGTAATCAGATATGAGACATGGCCTCTTCGTTGTGGTATCTATGATAACTTGATTACAGTATGATGGATGAGGAGAGGTTTAGCGCTGTTGCCCCCATTGCTTTTGGGTGCATATCTTTTTGACATTTTTATCTGAAAATTAATGGCAGAAATTTGATCATTCGTAAACAAAGAAATTATATTTGCCCACTCACTCCACATGGAACATCTTTTCAGAATAAATGCGTGTGATAAACATTATAAGATTATAATCTGTGTTAGGCTTTGACCTCCTTATTTCAGTTTCTGATAATAATGATGAATGAACTGTTCGACAAGAAGGCTGATTTCGGTCAGTCTGACATTTAAAAATACGTCGTTCATCGACCCCGTTGTTGCTGTCATACGTCCAAAAGAGAGAATTTGTTTGCATAATCAGAAACAGACTTCAAAATCAGCACAACGATGCACTTTTTTTATGTTACGAAAGCAGATCTTTTCTGTGACAAACACCCACATGGCTGAGGAAGTGGTAAAGCATATGGGATTATATGAGAGAGGTTGCCGGTTTGATTCCCGTAGCTCTGTGTTTGTACCCTTGAGCAAACATGCTTAACCTGAGTTGTGCAGGTATATATCGAGCTGTATAAATGTGTAAGCAACATTATAAACAACCAGAAAGGAAAGGAGTGTGAAGCACTGTGTATAGAGTGCATGCTGAATGTTTGAAGCTGAATGTATATTCATACTGTGTTCAGGCGTAGCGTTTAATGCACAGTCTAAAACAGACAGCTGATAAATGAGGCCGTGGGTCTGGAATGAAGCTTGCTGATTGGTTGGTTCGGTAAATAGATGTTGACAAAGCTCTAAATTCCACCCCCCTGTGCCCCCCGCCAGTACCCAACATGCCTCAGCAGCGGCCGGACCAGCACCACCCGCAGGGCACGCCCACCATGATGCACCCGGCAACGGCCGCAGGCCCTCCCATCGTGGCCCCCAGCCCCGCCTACTCCGCGCAGTACTTCCCCTGCAGCCCCCAGCAGTTCTCCAGCCAGCCCCTACTGCAGCAGATGCCCCACTACCAGTCCCAGGTACTGCATACACACACACACACACACACACACACACACACACACACACATACCTGCACAGAGTACATCATGTTTCATCCTGCTCTCACCCACACCAATGTATAAGGCTATTGTGGGCTTTGTGCCACATGCCATATGCCAGACCTCCCCATGTGACCCTGCAAACTCTGACTCCGCCCCCTCTCTCTCATAGGCTCAGCATGTATTCAGCCCTGTGATGCAGAGTGGAGCCAGGATGATGGCTCCGCCCACCCATGGCCAGCCCAGCCTGGTGTCATCATCCACCACCCAGTACGGCGAGCAGACCCACACCATGTATGGTAAGAGCCACACCCCCTGCAGACCCACACCATGTATGGTAAGAGCCACGCCCCCTGAACCATGACCATCACTATGGCTACCTGGCGAAGTAGAAGGTCCACAGCCATTCATTTCTTATAAAGTTATGAGCTAGTAATCTGAAAGGAAAGAAAGGAAGTATGTCGCAGCACATGGGAAGTGATGTTAGCAGGAAGTGGCAGACTGTGTGTTTGTGTTGCAGTGTCTCCGGGACCCATCCCCCAGCAGTACACCCACCCCAATGCCACGCTGCACCCCCACCCTCAGCACCCCCAGCCCTCTGCCACCCCCACTGGCCAGCAACAGGCCCAGGGTCAGCACACAGGCAACCACCCCGCCCCCAGCCCCGTGCAGGTAAGAGAGTGTGTGTATCTGTGTGTGTTTGTGTGTCTATGTGTGTGTGTGTGCGCGCGCATGTATGTGCGAACCCCCAGCCCCGTGCAGATCAGTGCGTGTGTGCGTGAGAGAAAGGAGTGTGTGTGTGTGCCTGTGTGTGTATGCAGTGTTTCTTCCTCTTGTTGACAGTATGTTTGGGTGTGTTAGTGAATGTGTGTAAGTAGTGTGTGTAATAGTGTATGACTGCATGTGTCTGTGCATGCGTGCGTGCATGTGTGAGAGAGAAAGTTTGTGTGTGTGCTCATTTGAGCAGGTGTGTTAATGTGTCTTAACATTGTTAAAGTATGTATCTAACACTCTCTCTCTCTCCCCCCCCCGTATGTTCAGCATGCTCAGCACCAGGCTGCTCAGGCGCTGCACCTGGGTAACCCCCCAGCAGCCTATGTACTCTGCACTGGCTCCCACACCCCCCTCCATGACCCCCGGGCCCAACCCCCAGTCCCCCCAGACCAGCTACCCCTCTGCCCAGCAGGCCGTGTACATCCACCCCCAGCAGGTCCAGCACGGATACAACCCCTCCCACATGGCGCACGTGCAGCAGGTCAGCCCCGCCCAGCTAACGTGCTAACATACGACACACAGCACCGCTAATATGCTAATGTACAGAACCAAAGAATATACAGCACTGCTAACATACAGAATACATACATGATATACAGCACTGCTAACATATAGAATACATACTCTGCAGACAGCACTGCTAACATGCTAATGTACAGAACATAATATACAGAAAGTGTGTTAGCATGTAAATATTGTATCCTGTCACTGGTGATTCACTATTAGTGTCACTGTTGATACTGTTGATGACTTTCTCCTCCTGCTCTCCCTCTCTCTTTCGCTATGTCCCTGTCTCCCCTTCTCTTCTCTCCATCTTTCCGTCCTCCTCATCCCCTCATCCCCCTGGTGTTTCTCTCACAGGCTCATATGCAGTCTGGGATGGTCCCCTCCCACCACGCCACGCCCACTCACCCCCCCATGATGCTGATGGCAACGCAGCCGCCCGGCGGCCCCCAGCCCCCCCTCCCCCAGAGCGCGCTGCCACCCATCCCTGTGTCCTCCACCACACACTTCTCCTACATGGCACACCCATCCGGTATGAGCTAACGCGCGTCCCGCACCGTTTAAATACAGAGATACCTACCGCTACACAGCCATCAAACATCAGAGATACCTACCGCTACACAGCCATCAAACATCAGAGATACCTACCGCTACACAGCCATCAAACATCAGAGATAACTGCTGTGCTACAGCCATAAACCTTAGAGATACCTTCCACACTAGCCATCAAATACATCACACAGCCATAACCATCAGAGATACCTATCACTCTACAGTCTTCAAAGCAGAGAACTTAGAGAAAACCTTACCTACCACACTACTGCCATATACCACAGAGATACCTACCGCTACACACCCATAACCATCAGAGATGCCTACCACTCTGCAGCCACAAACAGCGTTACTGACTATACAGTAGTGTTTAAACTACAGTGATGCCTACCAAACAGAATGCTGTTTAAACAGCACTTCCTGCCGCGCCCAGCGCTGTTTACCGTGCGGCTCCCGCAGTCACAGTTTCTGCGCTGTCAGGAGTGAGTGTAGGGTTTCCCACGGTCCTTGAAAATCCTTGAAAATATTTTCATCCCAGAGACTCATGGAAAGTGCTCATGTATCCTGCTGTTGCTAAAGTCAGGGAAAATGAGCTGGGGGAAAAAAACCCTTTACAATGACCAGCATGCACATAGTCCATCTCCCCAGCTCACCAGCCTGTCATTTATAATACACTAGCTCTATAGACACCAGCAAGATCCCTGCATTTACATGTATAAAATTGTATAGAATTAGTAGTACCCAGTTGTTAATAGTAGTTAGTGGTAGTGGTCAGTGATAGAAGTAGTAGTTGTTGTTGTTGCAGTAGTTAATAGCAGTATAGTTTAATACAATTAGAACTACTAGCAGTACTAATACTTGGTAAATAATCATAATAATGAAAATGATAGCGATTAGCTTTGCCTTTGGCACAGAGCTGGTGAATAGTACCCTTTTATTTAGTGAAAGTGGAGTAATTCTGTTTATTTTGTATCAGTGGGGTAGTTTTTTACTGACTTGTGTTTTTCTGCCTTCCCACAGTGCAACCCCACCACCAACAGCAGCTGTAGGAGACCCCCCAACCCTGCCTCTCTCAAGACCGAAGACCTCTCCTCTTCCAGCCCGCTTCCAGGACCCCCCAAAAAAAAAAAGAGAGGGACCTTCTCTCCCCCCGCTACACTTTTGCTTTCTTGTACCAGTAATTAGGAATGCTAACAGGTCAACTTGCAGTGGACAAATATTTTGAACTAAAAGAGTTTTAATAACAGGAAAGAAATTCCCTTTATGAGTCAAATCATATTAAAACTCCTGCTGAGAATCGCCCCCTCCCCTTTACGCAAAACTGGAACCTCCATTTCCTCTGCACCTTGTAACTTATGAAACTCTTCCAACATAAAGGAGTATTAACAGTACTGTTAATCATCGCTGCTATTGCTGCATTCAAGACTTGGGTAAAACTCCTGGTTCTAACCAAACTTGAAACTAAGAGAAGAAAGAGAAAAAAAAAAAAATGACCTCCCTGTAATTAACCCGTTTGGCAAAAAAAAAAAAAGATGGATTATTTATGATTCATAACTGCACAGGTGACCCTGCCTCACCTTACAGTTATGTAACTTTTAAGTTAAAAAAAAAAAAAAGAACTTTTACTTTGTAGATAATATAAATAATTTAAAAAACGAGAAAAAAAATTAAAAACATTAAAAAAAGTTTTAAAAACTGTAAAATTTGACTCTTGCACATATTTTGTTTCGCCCGCTGTTTCATGCTGACTGCAAGATTAGTTTTCAGAAGGGTTACCGCGAGTAACGGAAAACCTGACGGTGTGCGTTTTGGCCAGCCTTAGCACAGTCGCTAGGGAAATGTAATCTCATTGAAGAGCTCTGGAAAATATGAAGTGGAAACTTTACCAATTCCTCCACTCAATATTCACTGGCTGAAATGGATATCATTTTCATGGCTTTGTTGAGCGTCCAGCTTTTTGACTTATGATTTTATTGGAAACCAGCGGCCTCATTTAACATCCTCACACACGCACACTCTCTCTCACACACGCACACTCACACACACTCTCTCTCCACACACACTCATGCACATGCACACACACACACATTCACTCACACACACTCACATACACATTCACTCACACACGCATATACACGTACACATTCACTCACACATGCACACTCACTCACACACTCCACACACACTCATGCACACACACACACACTCACTCATACATGCACACTCATGCACACACACACACACACTCACACACTCACACACGCACACTCACATACACATTCACTCACGCACGCTCACATACACATTCACTCACACATGCACACTCACTCACACACACCACACACACTCATGCACACACACACACACACTCACTCATACATGCACACTCATGCACACACACACACACACAGTCACACACTCCACACACCCTCACTCTCTCACACACACTCACACACGCACACTCACATACACATTCACTCACACACACACACACACACTCACACACTCCACACACACTCTCGCTCTCACACACACACACACAAGTACACACTTACTCACACATGCACACACACTCCACACACACTCTCTCTCTCACACACACACATACACACATACACATTCACTCACACATGCATTCACTCACACATGCACACACTCACACACACACAGTTGCAGAAAAGTTGTTTTGCAAGCCACAGATGTACATTTCATCCTTTTGTGATGCTATGTAAGAGATGGGATTTGTGTACCATTGTTTGAGAGTGCATTATAGTTCTAATTTACATCAACAAACTGCTGGAGAATTACAATCACTCAACATCAACAGGCAGGAGGGTCAGTGTAGCAGAATCACATTTCTCAAATGGTTATGTTGTGAAACTACTCAGCAAGTGTGGCGAAGGAACAACACATTCATAAAATACACACATTGGCACAAGGGAACACGTGACCATATGATTGGCTAAGTACACGACGAAAAAACAGTGAATGTGTGATGACATCATCAAATAAACATGTGCTGCCTTATCAAAATATTAGTTTTAGTGTCAGAAATTAACTCTCCTGAGTGAGTAATTAGGTGGTTCTGCATGAAAAAGATTTTGAAATGTGTGTTTTTGCTAAAAGCTTTACCTTTATACCTATCATTATGTCTAACCTCTTCCCATTTATCCTCCTTGATTAACAATAAAACTATTAATGACGGCATAATCTACACTAATTGATATAGAGTAAATGGTTTCTAGTTTAATTTTGTAATAGTAACCTAATATTTTTCTTTACCAACACATGCAGTATTTGTTATATCTACGTATTTTAGGGTAATTTGTTGTACAGTTGTTGACAGATTTAAAAGGATATAACAAACTAGTTTCTAAAGAACAGCGATTCTATTACAAAATGAAATTGGTTACCATTTACTCTATTTACGTCAGCTGGTGTTCATTATGCCGTGAATAGTTTGTTTTATTGTTGGTTAAGGAGGATAACTGGGAACCGATTGAAAGTAGTGATAGGTTTAAAGGTTAAGTTTGTCTCTTCCCTTTTTTTCGCTCACTAGCTGCCACTGATGTGTTTATATTTTTTTAAGAACAAGGCCATGAAACTCACACAGGTGAATTCCAATGTCTGATCTTGATATCTGATAGCATTGTGAGATCAGTAATGTTAAAATCCACGCATGTTTCTGCTTCAGTCACTGGGTAACAAGCTTGCAGGTAAAACTATTACAAAATGGCCGACATTCCGCCCAGACCTCAGAGGGTTAAATTACCGTTCCACATTGACGTTTGCACACATGGTGTTGTGTAGGTCTGTGTGCCAGCATGGAGGGGTGTTAGCTTGTGTAGACGAGCTGAACGATCATGTCTGCTCGTGTTTTCTGGGGCCAGGTGGACCTCCTCACTCGCATGAAGTGGTGAATGAGTCCAGAATTAGCCGCTGCGGAAGGCAAATCGAGGGTGTTCTCTGGAGGCGGGCCTTAAGCTGATGCATCTAAGCACTTTTACAGGGCAGGTGTGGTTTATCTAACCAGCCATGGGTTTGTGTGTGGCCTTAAAGTCCCTGAGAACACAGGGCCATGGATCAGGGTGAATTTTAATGGGGGTGATAAAACCCGTTGGTCATGCGGGTTCTGTATTTTCCTCTAAAGGTGGACCTGGATTCCCCACGCTCCTCAGGTTCAACAGTCATTTGTCATGGAGAAGTGAAGTGTTTCAGTGGGCAGGAGGACCCTTTTGGACGGGTTTGAAATGTTTCAGCTGCAGATCATTGAACCCAGTGTTTTGATGTTACCGTACGTTTGCTGCCCGTGACCTATAATAGCAAAGTGAGCTGAGCCAGGTGGCTTTAGAGTCGCTGGTTTCCCACAGCACGGCTGGAGCGTGACACGGCCAGAGCGTAGCAAGGCCTGCCAGTGCCCAGCCGGTGCCTGATGACTCCTCTGCAAAGGAAACTTATTTTGTTTATCTGTTTCCATAGTTACCAGCATTCAAAATAAACAGCCGTTGTCCATTAAAGATATTGCATGGACTGTGCCAAGTTTTTATTGTGCTGTTCGGTCACTTCTAGTTAAACATAGTCATAGAACCCCACCTGTGGCCGGAGTCACACCCTCCAGCCAATGTGTATCTGCATTCACCAGGCAGAGGATGCAGGTTATGACAACGATTAATCGATGTGTACGAATTTACAACTATTGACATTATGGCAGCTGCACTGATATATCAACTTTTTTTTTTCCCCTGTAAAGAAAGTATTGCAAGATCTTATTTTGCGAGGACAAGGAAGCTCTGAAATGCGGAAGCTCGCTCTGTGAAAATCTGACCAAATGAACTTTTGTCTGAATGGGATTACACAATCCCCCGCGGAGGCTGAAGCAAGCGTTCCGTGAGAGGGAGGAAGTGGCTGTGTGTGAGAATGGAGAAGCGTTGCCACGGCAGCGCTCCGTAGCGATGTCCAGCCTGCCTCTAGAGAGGAGAATCTGTGTCTGACACTCACAGGAGCCTCCGTACCCCCAACCCCCCCCAATATGTCTCCAAGAGCGGGGTGCACAGTGAGAGGTACAGGATTTTAGGACTTCATGCCAACTTCTGCTTCAATTAAGTCTCAAGTCGAAGTAAAACACTCATTTTCATGACGTGATAATTTTGGAAAAAGTCTTTGAGCTACAGTTTAAAGTCTTACACAGTTTATTATTATTGTAACAGGAAGTTAAGTTAATTCCACCCCCGGGTGGCCATAATAGATGGAAAGTGTGTGCAGAGAGAGAGGAACCCGTTAGGAGAGGTAGGGCCAGACGGCCAGAGCAAGCACGGGGGACCGGCAGGAGAGGAGAGGCTGATATTGGGGTATCAAGAGTAACGGCAGCCTTCTGCCTGCAAAGACACTAATTCTGTGTGGGATGCGTAATTAATACCGATATTCTGTGAGAATCTATGATGCCTCAAGATGAGCCTAATCGGGACGCCCTTCACATTTCATACAACTCATGGGCTGCAACTATGGTTGGAGTGAGACTCAGCATGACTAAGGGTCGTTCAGGATTTTGAGTCCCCTCTGTGAGTGGGGTATGATCTCCTTCTACAGGAGTTTGCAGTCTGACTGACACACTTACCGCTCAATCTTTGAGACTGTCCAGTTTTGAATGTGAGAATGTTTCTGTGTTTCTCGCCCTCCTGTTGGTGAGGTTAAATGATTTTGCCTCCCTCACTGACAGGGCAAAGCTAAATCCTGAACAGTCATGGGTTTCGGGAGAGTCACCACTTGAGGGCGCTGTGGAGCTTTACATATGCAGGCATGAACAGCTGGGTGAATGTTTGAGAATCTTGGCTTTTTTTTTTTTTTTTTTTTTTTTGCAGGTTGACCACTTCAAGGCCACAGGAAGTTATGTGAGAATTTATCAAACTGTAAAAACTGACTTTCTGGGAATGGGAATACATTTTTCTATCATCTGTGAATACTTCCAGTGATGGTATTATATACAGAAACGAGTTAACTTGTCCAGGTTTGTGAGCTGTCACCTGCAGTAGTTTAAGATGCTTGCTTACCTGCCAGCCATTTTGTTGGACTGACATTCTGACAACCTCCAACTCTCTCTCTCTCTCCAGCAGTCTTTATGAATTTATCTGCATTTGGGGAAAATGGCTGGTAATGCGACTCTTCTAAGAACTGCCAGATTAAAATAGTGACACAACTGTGAACACCTTCAACAGGACCAGGTGTCTGATCAAACACTGAAGCCATCGCTTTTACGCTTTTTATTCATGGCTTTTAGCGGACACCTTCATCCACACTGACCTGCACTCCCCCACAGCGCAAGTGGAAGTACCTGATTTCTGTGAGCAATGGCGCTTGGCCTGGCTAACGTTAGCATATATGCGACATCTCCAAAGCGTCCGTGTGAATTAACTGTGCTAATGCAAGATAAAATACAACTCATGAATACAAAAAATACACCCATGAAAAGCAGTTCTGAGAAACCATAGAATACCACCGTAACATCGATCAATACCAAGATGTTCTCTGAAGTGGTGGGGCTTCGGTCATGCGAGACTCTAGTACTAAATTTACCAGGAAAGTTGGTGGTTCAAGGCCTGCAGAGTAGTTTTTGGGCCCTTGAATAAGGCTATAACCCCACATGCTCCCAGGGACATTGTCCCCTGCTTAGTATAAGCAACTAAGTGGCTTGGAATAAAAAGCATCAAGGTAAAGGACTGCCCTGTCATGTAGTCGCCTTACGACCGTGTAAAACAGACACATTTGACTGGAGAGTGGGATCAACTCCGGGCCCGGTGCTTCCGTTCCTTTCGCTGCCCTCTAGACTCGGAATAAGGTTTCAAACGTGAGGTGAGGAGGGGTGTGGGGTTTTTGGTATCGGCCAAGCCTGCTCACGGCTCGCGTAGCAGCATTTTGTGGTAGCTGCAGGTGTACTGGAGGTGCGGGCAGGGAGAGAGACGAGAGGAAGGCGCACCCTTAGCTCAGATCCCAATCCAGCCCAGGGCCTGAGCAGCGTTTGGGGTGAGATGGGGGCCGATTCTCACCCAGAACGAACATACCCGTCACAATAACAACAGGGACAAAAATACAGCCAGTACTGTGTTACTGTAAATTGATTTTAATGTTAGCTTTATTTAAAAAAAAAAGTTCAAATATACAGTTAATATAATTTAAAATAGATGCATATTCTACTCATTTAATACGAACAAATGTTATTTAATCTGACATTGCATTAGGTTTTATTTTTCTTTTACAAACGGGACAAGCTATTTTTAAAGGGGGCGTGGTCAAATTGGCCATGGGGGAAGGTACAGTGCTCATCAATGCAAATAGGATATACATTTGACAGTATAGAGAAGGCAATACATTCATTGTGTTGATTTGAGGGACACTGACAAACGGAGAACAGGAGTGTCTGTTCAGTAAAATAACTGCCCTTTTGCTGTCTGCACAGCTGTGACCTGAGAAATTCTGCAAAATGATGGACATTTTTATTTTTTTTTATTAATTTTTTTAAAAACCAGGCTCCGATCCAGAGGAAGTTTACAAACATACAAGAGATAAAGGCCGACATAAATACAAAAAAAAAGTTCTCATTGAGAAACAACATCCCTCAAAATTAAGTGTACATTACAAAACATCTCTTTTCTGATGTGTACATTGCATAGATAATAAATGATATGTGATATATCATTTTTGATCTCTGCAGAATGTGTTTTGGGAGTTGAAAAACACAAAGGTAAGAAGCATGTGGGCATGTTCTTAGTTTAAAAAAAAAAAAAAAAAAAAAAACAATGGTTCTACACACATGAAGAGTGTGCGCGTCTACCTACATCAGCTTTCACGTTTTCGGAGCAGACACCCCATATCTGTTGCCAAATGAAGACACCCTAGTTGCTGTCCTTCAGCCATTGTTCAAATGTCGGCGCCCTCCCAAACTAAATGGAACACTGACAACGAGGTAGTAATACACGGATACAGTTCGCAATGTGTTAATTTTTAAATGCGGTAACTTATTTACTGAAGCAAGGGAAGGTTTCTAGAGGTGGAGGGAGGAGGGATTTAGCCGATGCGATATACCATACGTTCAACTCTAAATGATTTATATTGTTTTCTATAGTGGCAGTTTGAGATGTCCCACGGTCACCCGCTTTGGGAACCGCCGCAGATACTGCACCAAGTCCCAGAAAGAACCCTGAGGTTTAAAGGACACAAGCGACGAGATTCGGCGCGAAGCGTTTTCTAGCGAGAGCGGAGCTGGAGGCAGATACGGAGCCGGAGGCAGATACGGAGCCGCAGTCATTACCGTTTACCTTCCATTTAACGACACGCATGCCAGGATCTGGACCCAAATATAACGTAAAAGAAATAATTTGTTCTTCGGTTTTCTTAAAATATAAAACATGTTTATTCTTTTAGACAAGCTGGCTGATGCAAGTGTGAGGAACATTTCACGCATTCTCTTCCATTTTAACTTAAATTTTTTTTTATCCCTTCCATTATAACTTAAATACTGTGTAACGTGCTCTTGCTGATCATCGATGCAATCATTGCGTTTTCTGTATTAAGGCTAGTTTTTTTTTTTTTCTTCTGATCGCAAACTGAATTGTGTTAAATTCAAAACCATTGTTCCCTTTGATTTCTAGCACTGGGTTATTTGTGTACGAGTGGAAAAAAAGGTACATGTCACTTCATAGCAGGTGGATTTCCTTCTCAAAGGAAACACTCATGCTTGTGTGCATTTCTTAAAAACAGGAAACCCCTCTTTGATAAGAAAAAAAAAAACAACAAAAACATGCAGAAAAAGGCTTACCTCACTGAATGCTGAGACAAACCCTTATGGTTTAGGATTTTAACAACAGTTAGTGTTAAAGTGGCAACAGAATATAGTCAAAGCAGGTACTGCAACATCAGTACAGAATGACAAAGCTGAAACAACTTTAAACAACGAAGAAGAACTTGAGTCCCTCCCCCCATCCAAAAATGAAACAAAACAGTAGCTTAAATGAACTATTGTGTTAATGTCGACTGGGTTTCTTCATAAAACATTAATGCCTTCAATTACCCAACCATTTTCTTTCAGAGGTATTGCAGTCATTTTGGGCAGTGTGACAAACTTATATAATAAACATTTGAAAACATTACATAGATAACTTTGCATAATACTTCTATGTATTTAAACACCGCCGGGCGGGTCACTATCAAATCTAGTCGTTTGATATTTGCCCAAGATGGCACCAGTAGCCCTTGAAAAGCTGACATTTTAAAACTCCTGACAGTCGGCAAGTCAAGGCCTCAGAATGTTTAGGAGTCACATCACATAGTACCAGCAGATGGTGTTGCTTCTATCACGTTTTTTTGCCGTTAGCAGAAGCAGGTGGGAGAGCAAGTCGACAGTAATGTTTTATGAATAAGACCCATGGTGTTTTAATGCAATTGTTAACCTGCTATGCTTTGCAGAACACGCCCTGGTTCCCCCTGGCATCTATGCTCCACAATGTTTTGGTGTTTGCTCTCTCACGCACTCGCCCCTCTTGCTAGTTAGCCTCTGACTGACTACTGCTATCCTCAAGATGGCTCCAAACTACTGAGAGGCTCAAATGGATTCTCGCCTTAAACTGGCACCAAGAGCTAAAAATAGGTGCTAGCTTCCAACTGTTGCTGGCCTCAGATTAACGATAACCTTACTATGTTAACCAGCTTCAGACTGTTGCTAGCCTTGCACCAATGCTGGCTTTATTCTGATGCTAGCCTCAATCTGTTGCTAGCCTCAGTCCAATGTGAAACAGATTGCTGCTCGTCTCAACTTGGTGCTAGCCTCATGCTAGTGGTAGCTTCAAGCTACTGCTAACCTTAGACTTTTGCCAGCTTCAGACTGGTGATAGCGCCACACTGGTGCCAGCCTCACACTGATGCTAACTTTAAACCAATGCTAGCTAGCTTGCTATCCCAGCTCTATTGGGCCACTAAAGCAAACTGGATCAGAGTTACAAACAACCGATACAACATGGAGCTTCACTTGATGCATGAAGCTTCAGGGGTCTCAAGCAGACTAAAATTGGGGCGTCAGCATTTTTTTTTTGTTACAACCTGAGGAGGACCAAGTGCCCCTTTCACGTCATTTATTCACTCCCAAACGTCACCATCCCTCAGTCCCTCAGAATGACAATATGTCTCTCTTTTCAGTCTTTTTTCTTTAAAAAGAAACAATAATTATTAATAATATAACAATAGTAGAAATTGTGATACATTCATTGGGGGTGTAGACTCTGATGCAAGCCCGGAGTCATGAGCCCATGTTAAGGCCACGTGTGTCTTTTCTCGTTCTTCAACGTTGGGGGGTGTGGGGGGAGTAGGGGACCGCCATCAGAGGAACATGTACTGGTTATCGATAGCTCTCTTGCGCCCCCTGTCGGCCGCCTCCAGCTCGTAGTCAGAGTCTCGTTGTGGAAGCCGCTGCACAGGCTGCCGGCCTGTGGACTCGCTCCGCCGCAGCATGTCCACCACAGGTGGGCGCTCTGGATTGGGGGAGCTGCGCTGGACCACCAGCCCCGATGGGGGAAGGTTCATGGGGGGAATGGCGGCCGGGGGGTGCAGGCGGGGGCAGGTGTGGGAGCTCCGGAGGGCCAGGCTGGGCTCTGAACTCCAGCGGTGCAGAGAGAAGGGTATGAGCACCGCGGTGCCTGCTGAACTCTGACCTGTGGGAACACAGCCAATCACATCACATCACTGTCTGCACTCAACCAATCCCATCATATCAATGCCTGCATTCAGCCAATCATATCCAATCACTGCCTATACTCATCCAGTTACATCGCAGTAATGCAGTTCATTTAACTGTGGGGTCAGCCGAGGACCCATTTCAAATGAACTTTTTACTTTCTTCAAGTAAAAAGGAAGTTAGTTTGACTCTAGTGTACTGGGGTTGGAGTTTACTCTGATTTGGCCTGAGAAAGACTGCCCACTACTGGACAAATCTCACTACTGCAGTGACCTGGTTTTTCCCCCAAGGTCTCCCTGGGTCCGCTTAACGTCTGCTGTTTGCTGAGAGAGCTACAGGGTGGCGAAGCTGTATTTTATTATTCATTTATTTATTTATTTTTTTATTTTTTAAAGCAGTCATTATTTTCTGTATGAAATCAGTCTCTCGTGCCAGTCATAATACCGTAACCATAGTCATCCTAATGACATTCACATCTGTTACAGTTATTACAGAAATGAGGCTGGAGAAGGGGCTGGCTCGCGCAGAGGTTTTCCGCTCCTCAGTCATCAAAGATGCTCCGGGTGAATGGGGTAATGCGCTCCCTGGGAAGAGGGCTGATTCAGGCCGTAACGGCACAGCATGTTTTTAGAGGCAAAGCAGTTTAGCAACAACACATTTAACAAAGTACGTATTAAACTGGGAAACCGTTTTTTTAAAAAATAACATGCTGGACCGCTGCTGGTGTCGAGTGAGGAATGGCAAACATGAATCACAGTCAAAAGTTTTAAAATGTTTTATTCATTTTAAAAGATTTTTTTTTTTTTGCCATTGAAATTTTCTCACAGCTATCAGAGATTTCCTGATATCTCTGCAAGTTACAAGAAATGTGAATCCAAACGGTGCTTTGTACTGCTAAACAGAATGTATTTTTGCGGTTTTTAAGAGTATTCAAGACATGATTTAAACCAGGAAACCACAAGAGTTTAAAGTAACTCTCTACTGTATGATCAGACTGCGTTATTTAGTTTATAAACCTTAACTGAAGCAGGTTGAAAATAAATTTAACCTGAAAATAAATGCATCTGTTTTTCAACGAGTGACATGGTGCTGAGATTCTCCAAAGACGCCATTAGGGTCAGACCTGCGCATTAAGGGAGGTGGACACAGAAGGGGTTTAGGGGTGCTGCGTGGTACTGAGGTGCTTCTCACTCCTTTTCTCCTCCACCGTCGAACTGTATCCAGGAGTCAGTATCACCCTCATCACATCTTTGTTCCAAATTGTGCAGTAATTCCCATGCTCCAGGAACACTTTCCCTTCACTATAACATGGAATTGTAATACTGAACAAATTAAATTAAACTGTATTTTGGGGGTGTTAAACACATGAAGCAGGTCAGGTATTGATGTTTGAAACTGTGAGGTATTCGCCACCTCTTCAACAGGCTGCATGCAGGTTGTGAAAATGGCTGCACACACACATATGTGCAGTATATATATATATATATATATAGTGTGCATGCACATGTACGTGACTGCCTATGTGTATGTCAGAGTGTGAGCGAATATATATATATATACACATATATAAAGGTTCTGCACACTAGCTCATATGTGTGAAGAGGCCAGTGTATGTGTGCATGCATGAGTGAGTGTGTGTGTGTGTGTGCGCATTTGCGTTTCCTCTTTTCAGTTCACTCAGAGTTCTCAGAAGTTGTCTTAACCACCAGCTAAAGAAAAACAGAACTGGTCAGGCCCCAGGTTCCTGCCCGCAGAAAGGGTAGAGAGAGCTGGATCTCGCCCCCCCACCCGCCCCTCCCATCTCAGCGGGCCAAATGCAGCCAGAGTGCCTCTGCCAAACACCTGCAGAGCCTGCCACCTCGCTCTTTAAGCTACTCTCCCTCCTCATCACGTCTACCACTTATATGACATCAGTTCTGCGTCTGCTCCTCTCCTCCTCTCAGCTCCTGTCCCTTCGGCTCTGTCTCGTGCACTCTCACGTAGCTGTGAGCAGCAGTAAATAACAGGCCTGTTCTCTCCCCTCCAGTGTTTTTCACCCAGGCATTTAAACTTTGGATGTAACGACTAACATGCAGCGGGACAAGTTCTGGCGCTGAGCACAGAATTCATTCACCCCTGCTGGGTAGGCCAAGCCGAAAATAACTTTCCTTTTCTCAACATTTGCCAGATCTCAAATATAGTATTCTGAGTAACTAAAATTGTTACCCAATACCAAGTCCTGTATTGGCATTTAAGTATTTCCTGGAAGGGAAAACCAAATCAGGTAAAACTGGAAAAAAAAAAAACATTTATGTGAAGATACAAATGAGCTCAAATGGTGTGGAAAAACTCAGATCTTCCAAGATATGAACCAACTAAAACCAGGAATGGTTCATAACTCTGAAAGTAATGTCAAAACACAATTCAAATTCTATTACGATTTAAATATGATTTGATTTATTTGTTTAATATTTGCCTTCTTGAATTGATGATGAGATCTTGCTTTTACAACGGCGCACACTTCAGCTCTCCAAACACCCACGAAACTAAAAGAACATCTACAAATGTAGAATTTGTCTTTCATATGGAATGTGTGTTTTGGTTAGAAACATGTTTTGTTAAATTCTCAGGGATCTCCAAAAGCATACATAAATTTAAATGGTATTTATAGAGACCTTCAGACTTCTCTGACCCAGGACTGAGTCACAGTCACTCTGAGGGGGAAAGAAAACAAGAACAGCCAGTGAGCTGGCCTACCGCAGTACCTCCCTCAATCAGGAGAGGGCGCTGTCACAGTCAGCCTATTACAAACAGACCCAAAAATACCAAGGTACATGTGTGTGGGTGGATGGGGGTTAGGGGGGTTTAAAATACAGATTCTACAGTTCCACCACATACACAGATAACATTCCAGATATTTGTATCTTCAGATTATTGATTAAGGGGCGTGACCAAGTGTAATATTGAGGAAATAAACATTCTGCTCTGTCACACAGCAGCTCAATGGCTAAGAATGGGGGCAGGGGGGTTGCAGCATGGTGGGGGTGTGGTTAGTCTGAGAGGGGGTAGGGCCAATGGTCTATGGGTGTGGTCAGTGTTGTAGGGGTGGGACCAATGGGGTACGGGGGCTGTGCCAGTGGTCGAGGTGGAGCAGGGGGCGGGATTTACCTGGTGAGGAGGGCGCCGGCCATGACGAAGCTGGACAGTGTGACGTCGCAGGCGGCTCCGCACTCCAGCGGGATGGGCGACAGGCGGAAGTAATTGAGCATTTCCATCACGGAGGAGAAGCGGAGGTGCTGCACCCTGCACTGGCCCCATTCCGTCAGCGACATGCGCAGATGCTGCAGGGAGACACGCCCACACACAGTGCCAACAATCAGGGGCCGTGAGCGAGGTGCAACAGGCAGGGGGACACGCCCACACACAGCGCCAACAATCAGGGGCCGTTAGCGAGGTTCAACAGGCAGGGAACTGGGCGCTGGGGCTGCGGGTTTGATTTCTGACTTTGCCCCTGCACCGCCCTCAGATTAGTACTAGGCCACAGTGTCGTATAGCTGATAGGGAAACGGGCTTGTAATTCAGAGGTTGCAGGTTCTATTCTCATGTGGTGGACTGTGGTTGTACCCTTTAGAAAGGTAACTCAGTAAAAAAAAAAAAAAAAAAAAAAAAGCTGTTTAAATGGATAGTGATTGAAAATGCTAGCCGTTCAAGTTGCTCTGGATAAGAGCGTCCGCTAGCTGCGTTAACACAATATAATGAGACTGCAGGGGTGGTTAGAGACAGGCACACAGAGCTTTGGGGTAGAAGCATGGTGTGATGTGTAGGGAGCTGGCCTTCTGGAGTTTGCATGTTCATTTCCCTTTTCCTTGCTTAGCACCCACATGGCTGCAGGTTCAACTCCCAGGTAGGGCAGAGCCATTGTACATATTCTTAAACTGAATTGCTCCAGTAAATATCAGCTCTACATGTTTAAATGTGTATGTTTATCATGCATGTGTATGCTGCACTTAGGTGTTTAAATAGTGTGTGTGAGTGTGTGTGAGAGTGTTTGTGTGAGTGTGTGTGTGTGTATGCATGTGTGTGTGTGTGTGTGTGTGTGTGTGTGTGTGTGTGTGTGTGTGTGTGTGTCCACGTGCAGGCTCACCTTGGCCTTGCCCTGAAAGTTGAAGGTGAGAACGTAGTCGCCTCTCCGCGTCTCGCTCTGCCGCACCAGAAACACTCCGTGGCCCTCTGGCCCAGAAGCCTGCACCAGGTGTGCCGCTTTTACCCGCGAAACCGGCCCGTGGAACCAGGGGTACGACGCCAGGAAGTGATCCGTCTTCTGGTACACCTGCTCCGACAGCGGGAAGGGCGGGGACCCTGGGGGATGGATGGGGGAGGAGTCAGGTCACACCTCAGCCAAGCCCATATGTGTGTGTCGAGGACAACCGTGATTAAAAGACTGTTTAATAACAACTACAAAGCTCAGGTATGTACTGATGGTTTTGTTCCTTTCATGTTTGTCTTTTTCATCAACCGTGTTTGCACTCACAAGACAAATTTCATGGTTTGAACATGACTAATAGGGGAATCTCAATTTGAATTTAAACCTGAATAGCTTTGGTACAACAGACTGCATGTTAATATATGGGAGAGCTGTGCAAATATGGACCAACACTTGAATTTAAACGCTGGTGCTTAAGCGTTTGCTTAAACCCCACATGACCATCTGCAGCGGTCCATAACCACGGGGCTGCATTGTGTCTAACGCTACAGACTTCCTTCATATGAAATGATTTTATAACCCATTTATGATATATATAGCGAACGGGGCAAAAGCCCTTGTTCTAATGCATAACTTTAGCCTGTCGTTTAACTGTTAATCCTTTTCCTTCGGATCTCTCACTCGGTGTTCCTGCTCTCTCTTCTGTTTTTCTCCTCTTCTCCTGTAGTATCTGCTTTTGTCCACCCTCTCGTTCTGTCCCTGGTCTCTGCTCCGGTCTCGTTAAGCGTTAACGATCATCCGCCTCATTTTTACACAGCGGTTTCTGCCATTTCATTCAGGTCGCTCTCGAAGAGATCAAGTGAGTGAAGGTTAAGAGCTTCAGGTATTGCTACACTTTATTACTACCTGATGTGATGTGTTATTCTGGAGCGGCAGAACAGACGGTGCGTTCGTTTCCGGCGCACTCTCCCTCAGCAGACGTACATCGGGAGAGGGCGGGGTGGACGGCGGTGTCATGTGATCGGTGGCGGAGGTCTCATGGCAGCGTGACGCAGGAAACACGAGTCGGGCGGAAGCACAGACGCATGACTGGCCTACGGTTTCAGGACGAACGGGAAGCGCCAGGGCACTGGCGGGGTGTGAAAGCAGAGTCTCTGTGGTGGGGGGGAGGTGGGGGCTGTCAGTGCAGCCGTGAGGGTTTCAATGCCACTCTGAACCGTGGAGATGGGGGAGGGCCGGGAGGGGGTCAAACGCTGGGACTCTCGTTCCCTTTGATGCGCCAGACAACATGCCGCGGGTAGAAAGTGGCGTTCTGAGTGGAAACAAACTGAGGAGGACGAGGCAGCAGCTTCACATTTACACAAACAGCATGACACACATACAACATACAGAGAGACAACACAGGCGCACACACACAAACACGCACAGCTACGTGCATGCACACACACAGACCCACATCAGGGAAGTTCTATATCTCGTGGTTAGAGCCTGTGTGCAAACACCTGCATGGCTTACAGGCTTCACACCAGCGATGATGTCATGACATGGCCCCTCCCATCTCAGCTGATTTGAGGTGAGCCTCCTGGCTGCCATCCACCCCCCAGGTGGGTGCTGTGCAAATGCAATCCTTTACTGCACTACTATTATTACCTTAATCAAAACTCACCTGAGGGTTTGTGTAAACTGCAAGGCGTGTGTGTGATATGGTGTGTGTGTTTAGTGTGGTGTGGGCGTGCGGATGTGTTTGATAAGGTGTGCAGGGACAGACAGGTGTACCGTCTGGCATTCCGGCACTGGGTGTCCCAAACCCACCTTGGCCCGTAGATTCGGAGCTTCCTCTCCTAGCGCTGGCAACGGCGTCGCTGAGGGGCGTGGTTAGCAGCTCCATATCCACACCATCGGACCTGCCAGCAAACAGCCTGTCAGACAAGGCTAACAAAGCTAACACACAGCCTGCTAACAGCACTAGCACAGCTACCACGGGGCCTGCTGCATATAGCTAGGACAGAGCTAACACGGAGTCTGCCACACAGTGATAACACAGCTATAACACAAGGCCTGTTCCACAATGATAACACAGTAATAGTGCCAAAACAACTAACACAGAGCAAACACAGAACCTGTGACACAACAGCACAGCTAATTCATGACACAGCGGCGGTAACATAAAACTAACACAGGGCTTATGACACGCAGCTAACACAGAGCCAACACCGTTCACACAGACCCTGTTGCTCTGTGAGAGACAGAGGGAGGGAGAGGTGGGGGAGAGAAAGAGACAGAGAGAGAGAGAGAGAGAGAGAGAGAGAGAGAGAGAGAGAGAGGAGAGGGACGTGCGGGGACCTCGGGGGTTGGAGGAAGTGGCGTGAGCCGCACCAAGAGGCAGCCTCACTCAGGAAACGCGCGTCTTGTAATTCTTGGAAATATGAAATGTTATTGTTACTCTGCCCCAAAGAGAGAGAGAGCGAGATAGAGAGAGAGAGAGAGAGAGAGAGAGAGAGAGAGAGCGCGAGAGCGCAGTAGAAACAAGGCCAGATCAGATCCTGCCGAAATGCTGACTTGTGTTCTGAGCACGCTCAATAACAGGAAGGCACTTTTTTCATTCGGAGAGAGGCTTATTCTTAATGCATGTTTCAGTCGAGGTGAGGGCTTGGTTCCAAGAAAGAGGAAATTAACCACAGAAATACACACAAAACACACAAACACACACACACAGGTGACTCATATCCAAATTCAGAATCGCACATCGATAACCAAGCTAGCCTAGCTAGTATTCATTTGTGATTGAATGCTTTGATGCAGAGGGGCTGGGAGGACTGCTATCCCATGATTCACTGCACAGGGGCTTAAGATGGGCTGTGATCCCATTGCAAAAGTTGATGCATTGCAAAAAGGCTGGAAGAAGGCCTGCTATCCCATGATGCACAGCACAAGGACTTGTGCTGGCCTGCTTTCCCACGATGCATTGCATAGGAGCTGGCCTGCAATCTGATTTTGTAGGGGCTGGTTCTGGATGCCCCCCCCCCCCGTGTCCAGCTGGCAGAAACAAACAGGAAGCGCAGCTGATGGGTGGGGTTTGAGCCTGAAAACGCTGGTCCCCATGACACCTTTCAAAAACAACGATGATGAAACTGACACGAGACGACAGTGATCTATGTGGTCACCTCTGTTTAAGCACACACAAGTTCCCTGCTTTAAATACGACCCAAACAGACAGGCAACCACATTTTTTTAAAACAAGCTATAAAAAGCAAAAACACAAGCCCCACCGCTCAAACTCTTAAGAGCTGCCAGCGGCTGCACTGATATGCGCGTAGGTCCGTTTAGACTGATAGTGCTGTAGAGCTTGTTCCAGCTCCAGCACGCAGAGGTTATCTGAGCCAGCGTCCCAGCGATCTGTCACTCTCTGGCCTCCAGGCACTAAATCCTGGAGGTGATGGGACCCTGTGGGCGTCCCGTTTCCAGGCCGGAAATCTAGGAGCGCGCTGGCCTGAGAAACGGAGTCTGACTGCTGTGGGGACCCAGAATTCCAGACATCTGCAGCTATGCCAAAGGTCCTGAGACTCCCCCAGCGTGACCTCCACCATGCTTCCTCCTGCTGCAGTCACACACACTCACACGCACAGACACACACTCACTCACACACGCACAGACACACACACACTCACACACACACAGACACACACTCACTCACACACACGCACACACTCACTCACACACACACGCACAGACACACACTCTCACACACTCACGCACAGACACACACTCTCACACACTCACATACACACACACTCACACACACGCACACACTCACTCACACATGCACAGACACACACTCACTCACACACGCACAGACACACACTCACTCACACACACGCACACACTCACTCACACATGCACAGACACACACTCACTCACACACGCACAGACACACACTCACTCACACATGCACAGACACACACTCACTCACACAAACACACACTCAAATGTGTGCATAAAAAAACCCACACCACCAGGCAGGTGTACTGAAGGTGTTCTGGACAAAATGCAAACAGACGCACACACACACACACACACACACACACACATACACACAAACACACACAGACACACTGACACACACACACAGATGCACACAGACACACAGACGCACACACAGATGCACACACACACACACACACACACACACACACACACACACACACACACACACACACACACACACACACACACTGACACACACACACACACACACACACACAGGCAGGGGTTAAACTGGGCCTAGAGCTGAGCTCTGTCTCCTTCAATATCATATCATCATTTCACACGTGTATGTTTTTAATCTCCCCGTAAATGTAACAGCATATGGGTCTTGATGAGTAATTCTCTAGACTACAAAGAGAGATATTTGAGGCGAACTGTTCACCCAAACCAATGCTAACAACCAGCTTTATGGGTTACTGGTATCAATTATCAGACGTCATCAAACGCACACGCGCGTGCACGCTAACACGCGTAACAGTCTCGAACCGCTCCCCCTCCCTACAAAACCCAATTTAACCACCGCATACAGGCACACAGGCAGAGCGGCACACAGGCAGACACACACACACACAGGCACACAGGCCGAGCGGCACACAGGCAGACACACACACACAGGCACACAGGCCGAGCGGCACACAGGCACACACACACACAGGTGGAGCGGCGCACACACACACACACACACACAGGCACACAGGCAGAGCGGCAGACAGGCACACACACACACAGGCACACAGGCAGACAGACACACACACACAGGCAGAGCGGCACACAGGCAGACAGGCACACGCACACAGGCGGAGCGGCACACAGGCCGACAGGCGGAGCGCTGCACAGGTGGAGCGGCACACAGGCCGACAGGCACACAGGCGGAGTGGCACACAGGCACACAGGCGGAGCGGCTCACAGGCTGAGCAGCACACAGGCACACGGGCACACAGGCCGAGCGGCTCCTCTCACCCGCTGCTGATACATTCTTTAATCTCTGTCGTCCAGGAGCTGACCGCTTGGTCATTGTCCGTCTCGAAAATGAAGCTGCCTGGATAGTGATTAACCTGCAGAGCAAGAGACAGAGAGAGAGATGGTCAGCGCACATACATGCACACACACACACACACACGCACAGAATATATACAAACATACAGTGCACCCACACACACAGTATGTACACACATACAGTGCACACGCAAACACACACACACACTATATATATACACAAACAAAAAGTGTGCCCAAACACACAGTATGTACACACATACAGTGCGTGCGTGTGCGCACACACACGCGCGCACACACACACACACACACACACACACACACACACACACACACACACACACACACACACACACACACACACACACACACACAAAACAAAACAGCGGAAGCTGGACTGGGAGGAGGAAAAAAAAACATGAAAAGAGAAGTGGAGAGGGGGATGTGTTTTGGGTTTCATTCCCTGTCAAAATCTAAAAATACGCTGCAAAATATTTACAGTGGCTCGGACAGAGCAACCGCTTTGGACGGCTGCGTCCAAGCCAAAAAACATACAGTTTTTGTCTGTGAAAAAAACCAAAGGGAAATGGGACCTAGGCGTGATAGAAAGCCGAACAATGGCCAGCGTCAAACGCACTTTCCCCAGCGCGGAGAGGAGCAGCTCACCTTTAAAACAAACGTGTTTATGTTGTCGGGCATCTCCAGACGATTACAGCGGCGAATCTCCGAGATGTCGGAGCACCGCGCCGTCAGTTTGGGGCTGGAGCCCTGGACAGACAGACAGACAGACAGACAGACATGATTATAAAATCAGACAGTAACAGCTTGCACTTGCTTCCCATACAGAGACAGTTTAACATCAATCCAACACAAGATCCATTTCCTGTCTCTCCTTTTACACATTTCCAGCCAGCAGACTACAGTTTCCTGTTGGCCGTCTCTCTGTTAGCTGGGGACTCTTCCACCTGCAGCTCCTCTGTTTTAACTTCAGATCAAAAAAGAGGCGCATTTAAAAGCACTGTAAAACATAATCACTGCGCAGGGGTGAGATCATTGATAAATTGATTTAGTTGCATTTTTCACTGATTTTTCATAGCTTTCGTTTTCGGGAAGAACTTGCACAGTTGCGCAAGCAGGTCTGCAGACATGACTGCTCAGGGATTTGGAATTGAGGTCTCAGAGCGACCGCTCACAACATCTGTGAACTGTACAGGCTCTGCGTTTGAAAAACCACCGGCACGCAACCAAACCCCCCATCCTCCCCAACCCCCATCTCCACCCCCCCCCCGCTCAGGGGGGAGCATTCTGTCCCAGTATCCCCTTTTTCTGAACCAAAAACCAAAGAGATTTTCAGAAAAGGATGTAAGTCATCCTCTTCCGAGAATACCCTTCTGCTGCTTCGCTCGAAAGGGAAAGAACGAACCAGCCCGAGATCAGCAGATTGAGAATGAAACTCAGACGAGACCTCTGAACAGAACTTGGTTTTGTTATTCAGAAGAAAAGGAAAAAAAAAAACAACAACTGGTTCATTTTTTATGGAGTTCTATTCAGTGACACTCCACTTCCATACTAGCCTAAGTTTTTAAGTTGTAAATTGGTGTTGGTGTGCTCGTAATTAAAACAATTTTTAGGACATCACATACTCTTAAAAAAAAGGAAGTGTACACGGGTTAGAAAGCAGATACACCTGAAAGATACATAACAATATGGCAGCAAAACAATACTTTGATTTTGGAAGAGTATATATCCAACACAGAACATCCAATGCCAAAATAACACACACACACACACGGACACACACACACACACAAACAACTCACAGAGTGCATGCATTTAACATAAAATCCAGAAAAAGGTTACAGAGCAGGTATTTTAACCTTTATTTAACCAAGTTAGGTCAACTGAGAATTCCGTCTTTTTTTTTTTTTTTTTTTTTTTAGGGACAACCTGGGGAATGAGTGCGGTGAGGGGCTGCGAAGGATCGCACAGCCAGTCAGATATAAGAGACATTTAGGCTTCCAGAAGCTGTGGGGGTGTTAGCCCTGCTGTCCCATTCCCCCCACAGCAGGGCTAACGCCCCACACTTTTGGAAAGCTCCACAGGATCTTTTAAGACTGCTGTGAGTCAGGACCTCGGTTGATGGCACCTGCAGAGCGCCCCCATCTCTGTGCTGGGGCTTTGGAGTTCTCTTTGGTTCAGAGGAAAGGGTGCCCCCTACTGGCCCACCAGCACCTCTTCCAGCAGCAACTACATTTTCTCAGAGGGCCTTCCATCCAACACCATCTCACTCTCACCACAGGTCCTGTACTCAGAGAGTGTCTCCATGGTTAGGAATACTGATCTGTGATCAGTTTTACGCTGCCCTAGACCCTAGCCTTATTCATTATGAGTAAGTCAACAAGACTGATCCTAGATAGGCACTCTTACTCTTTGATGTTTTATGGATTCAGACCCCTAAACAGCAGGCAAAAAGAGAGTGACTGTAACCACGCTGCACCTATTTAGCATTGTATCAGTGAGACAGAGAATGGCTCACTGAGTGCATTCTTCCTGCTGGGACAGGAAATGATGCGATGCCCCCCCCACCCCTAGCAGAAGGTCCCCTGCGGTTAGTGAAACAGAGTACTAGCCTTCTCTCCGCTCCAAAACCTCTCTTACCCCACTCTTATTCCACTCTTTTCATCTCAGACTGGTTCCCGGGAGGTCTGTTTCACTGTGTCAGCGCAAACAGGGTTTATCCATGTTGTTTTTGTTTGGTGTTTGCGTGTGGATTTTAAAGGACAGTGTCCGTGGTGGGTGGTCTGACTTAGTTGTGTGTCACCAGACAAAGCTGTACATTTCTGTACAACATTCCTGTGGAACTCACTAAAAACCTCTCGGTCAACTAAACTCATCTATAAAGCTCCCCCACGCACACCCACACACACACACACACACACGCACACACACACACACGCATGTAGGAGCTTACACGCAATGGCATGCACACTTTCACACAAACATTATCCATATATTCACAATCACACACACACACACACACGCATGTAGGAGCTTACACGCAATGGCATGCACACTTTCAAACAAACATTATCCATATATTCACAATCACACACACACACACACACACACACACACAAACATTATCCATATATTCACAATCACACACACACATTCACACAAACATTATCCTCATGCTACATGTACGAACACACACACACACACACACACGGAGCAGCTGGCCTTTAAGGCCTGTTTGTGTAACATTGGGCCACAGCTTGGGTCCATACGCAACAGATTCATGGAGTGGGTCACTCACATGGGAAAGAGGCGGTCAACCCCCCCACCACATCCTCCCCCCGTGTGTCAGAGCTGACCGTGGGCCTTCTGTTCTTCCATCCCCCCATTAACCCACAGAGCCAGCACGGTGCCCAGCCCCACCTTCTGCAGGGCTAACGTGCTAACGGCTCCAACAGAGCCAGCACGGTGCCCAGCCCCACCGCCTGCAGGGCTAACGTGCTAACGGCTCCAACAGGCCACTGCACCAATCGCTGCACGAACAGGCCACTGCACCAATAACTGCACGTTTTAAGCTGTGCCCTCATGTTCCAGTTAAGGGTTTATCTGCACCGTAAGCAAGAAGCACGTCTGAGAAACGTCTGTTTCCTCACGTAAGAATGTCACACTGACAGAGAAAGACATTACATCTCTCTGTAACGGACAAGAGGCTGATGGGTATTTCATTTATGATCCCCCAAAACTCTGTAGGTGTCTTTTGTTTATGAACCCCCCCCCCCCAACTCCTCCACACCACCCTCCACCCAAAACCCACTTAAGCATGTTTCAGCAACACGCCTTTTTTCACAGAAATAATTACGGTTCATAAAACCGGAGTTTAAATGGAGTGAAATCATTCAAAACTCCTGTTTCCTGTGGGTCTTTAATCCCCCAGAATGCACTGCCAAAGCTGCTCCATTGAGCTTCGCCCATCCATTAGCGCAAGGCTAGCACACTGATAAAAACTAAAGATTAACTTTTCACATGGCAAGGCATCAACCAGCTATCTGAAAAAAAGAAAAACTACATACCAAATATACAACTCAGCTAAGTATTGGGAAGCTGTATTTAACTGATTGAGAATGTTTTTCAAAGAAAGCAAACCCATGTGACATGCTGAGAACAGAAAGCAATGATTAGATAGCATAAAGTAGGTTAAGAAACCACAAAAAGATTTCATATTAGCTCAGGAGCTGTGATCAAACGAATAGATTTTCAGTATGTTTCACCTCTGCCGTAACGATAAAGGAACATTTACTGCAGTATTTGTGATGATTACACTTAAAATGAAAAGTTCTCACAAAACTAGGTGGGGAAAAAAACACAGTGGAAAAAGGTTTTTTTCATGACAATTTATTATGCTGATACTGACCTACATAACGTAATATATAATAAAGTAGATTGCAAAAACCAATAGGATTTCACCATAGGACTGTTTAGCATTAACATTTATTATTATTATTATTACAATTATTTTTTTGCAGTGTTACATTTGAATTTTTATGTCATGGACACATTTGGCTTTTAAGAGAAATAAAAACTACATTCACCATATTTAGACTATACCATATATACTATATATTTAACATATGGAGCAAATGAATACTTCCATATTCATGTTAGGAAAGGTGACATGAGAGATGAAACACAGATGAAATCAATGATAACGCAGAGAGGCGCATCGCACGGTTTCATGGTTTATAAATAAACATATCAAATTCGAGGCGCACCGCCGTTGCAAGGTCCCGCCAAAGATAACACTCTAGAACTGCACGTCGGCTCCCGTCAAAGCAAGGTTTTGCCTCTGCTCCTTCAACCCTGTGGCTGAGGCCAAGTTAATAACTGCACCTGTATGCGGTGAATAGGCACTGAGCCGAAAGCGACAGCTCGCTCGGACGGTAACGATGTCAGCAGAGGTTTCGATAGCTACCCAGCGGTGTGCGAGTTCTGCGAGTTGAGTCATATCGCGACTCCGCTGACGTCAGCGTACGCTCTCTAAGCACAGAGCACGTGGAGCTACTCGTTTTAAAACTAGGCTTCAATCGCAACGGCTTTCGCTCATTCAAAACGATACACAATGTATAGCTGATACTGAGAAATCCGATGATGTATACCATCGCTGGTGCCTTCTGAATGAATTTACATGTCACATTCTGAGTGGACATTTTTTCTACTGTTTACTCTATAAAATGTAATAGTTTGCATGAGTGCTGGAACGCCAGTTTCCTTTCACATTGAGTTATAGTACTCTGAGGAACATAAGAACATGTAATGATGAGAACAGGCCATTAAGCCAAACCTGACTTGTCATTTACCAACAGAGTACTGTATCTAGAACTGATCCCAGAACAGAACCTACATTCACATATAGCAGGGGTAGTGATCTAAGAGCAGGTTTCCCCACTTCATTTTCTGAAATAATCAATTATGAGTTTTAAGTTGAAAATGATCCTGGATCTGCACTCTAACAGCGGTCCATTGAACACACACACACACACACACACACACACACACACACACACACACACACACACACACACACACACACACACACACACACACACACACACACTCTGGTCCCTTTAAATTCCCTCACACATTCACCCCCATCCCTGGTCCCTCTCTGGACTGGGAGGAGGAGAGAAAAGCACATTCCTCTAAGCTGAGTGAGCTGAAAATCCGCCAATTTGACAATCCGTGGGCCGGAGGAATTTCCTTGTTAATCCCATCCAGGTTTTACACTTCAAAAGATGGGCCCTTTCCCCCCCCTCTCCCCTCCCGCTTTTTTCTGCGCAAAACTCCTGAGTGACTCAACTCCAGACTGAATATCATACACTCATTGTTCCACAGGCCGGCCGCCAGAGCGAATCTCTCATCACGAATACCTTTCCGTGCCTTTCAGCTCTCACTGAGGAGAATAAAAGAAAACGTTAAAAATAGAACGGCCCCTCTGTGATTTCGCTTCAGCGTTCATGAGAAGTGGACAGAGGGCAAGAAAGACAGTGATGTGATGGGGGGGAGGGAGAGAGAAGGAGAGAAAGAGAGCGAATAACAGAGAGTGAAAGACAGGAAAATGGGATGAGCATTCCAGATAAACCTCTGCTTTCTTTACCTCATGCTCAGTCCATTGAAACACATTAAATCATTTAAAACAAGCGCGCCCCAGTGATGAACAGTTTAAAACAGTTTTAAAAATTGTCAATGGAAAGCACTGTGATGAGCCATTGTTGATACAAGAATAGACTAAAATAACAGAGAAATCTGAATGGCACAGGGTTGTAGACCTCCATATTTACCTTGGAGCGTGTGCTCCACGCTGAAGTATGCAGGAGCAGGGGCTGCTGGGAATGTTCTCCTGCTGAAGGCCCAGTCCAGCCAAACCTACTTCCTGATTTTACTCAAAGAACTTATAAAACAGAAGCAGAAAGCTTTGACATAAGTTCAGGGAACTATCTGTCAAAGTAACATCCCTCTCATTTGCTCAGTACCTTCACTAACAGGATACCTGTTTCAACTCTCCAATGAATGCAAAAATGTGCTTGGTTCACTGCCCGGCATCATTTTCATACACATTCCATAACTTTCCAGACCTTTCTTGAAAGAGAAAAAGTGGTAGCTTGCTGCACTCCTTTTTACAGGCAGAGACCCTTGCTGTGCCCAAGTTCAGACTCTATGCAGTACTGGATGCTCTTTAAATGGCAAGCTTAGTTGGGCAAAATGGCCTGTTCTCCTCAAGATATGATCTTATGTTCTCATGTTCTTAAAGGGTGTGAGATCAAACTGGTCTGTGCTCTCCAGTATTGACAATGGGTGGGGTGGGGTGGAGGAGGTCATAAAAGTACGAAGGTAAGGATCTCACCTCTGCTTTGAAAGAGAGTCACCAGAGAGGGTACAAAAAAATCCAACGTCTCTGTATGAACCTGTATGTTAATCTCCTCCTTCGTTTAGGTTTTCTCTTCCTTTTGTTTGTCAGCACTACACTGACACGGATTCAGTTGTAGCTTCACTGAGCTCTTGCTTATGGTGCTGTTTTTATGAAAGCCTTACGGAATGTGCTTCTGGTGAGTCAAAGAAGGGTCGACGAGGTCCAAAATCATCTGCGAAATGCCGAATTGTAAAATCCAGAGTAAATCTATCATGGGTTGAGCAAAGCGGGATCAGGAAAACAATTGTGGATCCTGTTCCAAACTGGCGGATAAAGGAGAGAGACGGAAAAAAAATGGGCACAGAGAGTTGTTTGAAAACAAAAGACCAGTGAGAATGGGCATTGTTTCTTCTCCTAGAACAATGAGAGAACGAGCCAAAATGATTGGTACAACCATAGCTGTCAGAAGAGCTCGCCTCTAGCCTTCTGCTGCTATGGCACCCAGGTGACCACTGAATTCTTCTTTCTATTTTGGGAACCAAATTTTCTCCACCATACTTTCACTGTTGTTAAAAGAGGCCTAAAGTGCACACGCATGCACACACACACACACACACACTGAACTCACAGACGGTTTGCGTGTGAACTCAGTAGCATCTGTGGCTCCTCGGAGCAGAATGGAAACCATTTTAATTACAACGTTCTGCAGCCCTCTCCTTGCTGGAGGAGTTGAACATACAATTTTGGGCTCCCCTGGTTGAGACGCTGTCCTAACCTGTCCAGGTCTGCAGGTATGGCACGTGTTTACCTGGCAAGAGACTGAGCCAGCCTATCCTCAGGTCTACTCCGCTCACAAAGGAAGTATTTGTGCTGTATGATGACTAACTCTGCGCATAGTTTTTAAGCATTGTTCAGTTTGACTTTCTGGCTTACTTCAGATGGATGAAAGCGGTTTGGCGGGTTTCCAGCTATGAGGCTTGAGCAATATCTTTCTGCTCTGCGCATCTGTCCAAGGTGAGCGATATACAGACTCAACCCTTTCCATATTCACCTTTTCAGAACACGCATTTGATATTGGATTTTTAATGAGATGTTTTTAATAGAATTTTCCAATAATTCAGTTCTGTGAACTAGGCTTCAGAGGAGTTAACTCAGTAAAAAACTCAGTTTTACTATTTCCAACACCTGTAAATCTGCTGCACAAAGGTGTCAGATCTGAAATTCACAGGTGCAGAAATAGAAATATATTACACACACACACACACACACACACACACAGCCAGAGACACACAAACCTGTTTTTCAGGACTGTGCCAGACACATGAAGTGTTAAACTTGAGGGGATGTTGTTTTTTTCCCCTTTTTCTTGGGTACAGGCCGCGTAGCGTAGCACACCTGTGCGGGAAGCGGCTTTGCTGGCATTACTCATTCACCCCCCCCGGGCTGGGCCGGTAAACACTCTCTCACACCACAGTGAGGAACGCTCTGCGATGGCCATCCGGGTGGGCCCTCACGCCCGGCTAAGTGCCTCAGGATGACTTGGCGGCCGGCGCACATTCCTGTTTGGATTAGCACCATATTTCCCCTCTCCATCCCTCTCTTATCCACAGAACTTTCTGGAAAGAGGGTAAACGACACCGAAACGAGTGAACGTCAGGTGCGAAGAAGTGATTCGAAAGTGACGCAAATTAGACTGTGTGCGTATGATTATTTTTAAATGTGTGTGTGTGTATATGTAAGAGTATGTATGAGTGTGCAAGTAAGTGTCAGTCAGTATAAGTGTATGTATGGTTTTGTATGTATACTGGATTCCGTATGTGTATGTGATATGTGTGAGTATGATCGTGTGTGTGTTTGTTTGTGCCTGTGTGTGTGTGTGTGTGTGTGTGTGTGTGTGTGTTTGTGCCTGTGTGTGTGAGAGAGGCGAGAGTGGGGGAGTTCTCTCTGATAGAGAGATAAGCAGAGCTGGCTGAAAAAGGCCCCCGGGAACTGACGGGGGTGTGGCCGAGCTGCGGCATCAACCCTCCGCCCCCCTTCCGAAAAAAGACCTAGTGCTTTACAAGAACCCAGGCCTGTTTTTGAGAAACACAAACAAGACCAAATTTTTAAAAAATGCATGAAAAAAAAGGTGATCAACAGGTTGAACGATGGCCGGAGGAAGAAGAAGAAAAAAACGAAACCTCATGTTCTTATCTGCCTTTCAGCCTCCATCCCGAAACGCCGCCGCCCAATGCGACCGCAACATGTCCTCCCGCCCAGCGGCAAGCTGAAGCAAATGCCCTGTACGGTCCAGCAGACAGTAGAACGTCAAACCCCTCCTGCAGAACCACTTACGGGTTCCACAGAACCGTCGTACTATCAAAAAGCATACACTCATGTGAGATATAAGGTTTGTAAACACTGTAGCTGCAGTTTTCTGGCATCTAAACACAGAAGGCAGGTGCTCTGGAACACGGTACTGAAGGACCTCCGTACTACCATTTCATTCCCGCCTCCCTCTCAAAGTGGTACAGGGGGTTTCTGAGGGTGTGAACACATGTTTAAGCTCCACAATGAAATGTTGAAACATATTTTAACACAAGGTAGGTTTGGCTCATCACTGCCCCATTGCTGGACCCTTCAAATTAATTTGCATCTTTCCAAAAAATGATGTAGTTTCCATTGCCAGTTTGTCCAAGCTTTTAGTATTGTCTTCAGCAGATATTTCAGCAGTGGTTCTATCACTAATTCACTGAAAAACATAACCCCTGTAGAAATTAAACATTTTCCACTGAGCAGGAAAGAATTACCTGTCTGAGATCTGCTATGACTCTTTACATAATATTAAAATTTTACAGAAAAATAATTAAATGAGTTTCTGAAGCAGTGCGGTATTTAGAGCGTGAATCAGCCCACATTTGTCATAAAATGTCTTATCAGAAACAAACTGAGTAGATGATGGCTTTGTCATCCTCCAGTGACATTGACTGTCACGAGGACCAGGGGAGTCACATGGTCACTTGACCAAGCCTTCTTCTAATTTTGCAGGAGGGCTGGTGCATCAGACTGAACAGTTCCACGGAGTTCAGGGTCCCCCCCATCTGAAAAAATAAAAGCTCATTTGGAAGAGCAAAGCATGCTGGGAATAATATAGTGGGCCGTGAGCCTGAGGCACACCAATCTGCGGTCGCACCTTGGCCACGGTGCGATCAAGGTGACCGTGAGCAGGAACTCCAGTGCAGACCAGCGGCCGCTATCTCCATTCAGGACCAGCGGCTCAGAGGAAAGCCATATTTGGCTGTCCTGGGGGGTGGGGGTGAGGGGGGCTGGGACACAATGCTCCCATTTATTTTCTTTGCTTCCTTCCGCTCTCACTCTCGCTCCGCTCTGCTCCGGCGTGGCAAAGAGCACAGGAACAAATGGAAAATGCACACACCAAATCCCATACATTCATATGAATCACCAGGCCATTACCTTGGAGAAGGGGAGGATACTGCATCACTTCCTGAACTCTTATGCTGCTTAACACCTTACTGTATATAAAGGGTATGGTGGCGCTGTGTACTGTTGTGCAATATGCATTATTTTTGGGTGCAGTGGGATGACTGGTTATGTTTACTCAAGAGAAGGCCTCACTCTTTGCATTTTAAAACATACACAGAACTGTGTTCCCGTTAACACTCATTGCAATCTCCTCCTAATGTCCCAAAATACAACCTTTCACCTCAATACAGCGCAAAAGATACTGTAACTCAGATGGTTAACGTGTTGGGCACACAGCCAGCTGACTAGGTTGCTTCTTTGCTAATGATTTCAATCTCCAGGTTTAGTTCCCCCTTGTGACAATGTTGCATTCTGGGTAACTTTCTAAAGTTTGCTGTGGTTTCTGCTCTTATACAATCAAGAGTTCAAAATGTAAAAACCTTTAAATGTAAAAACCTTTTCCTTATGGTGACCTTAGATGTTTGGAGGAAGTATTTAGCAACCCATGGTGTTTGTTTTGGGAGTGTCTACCTTTAAAATGAAATGGTGAAGCGATTACAGGTGGAGATGAATGGCTGTTTCTTATCTGCACTGGTGTGGCAAATCTATGACTGAATTTAATGTGGAGCCAAATGAGTGAAATGCGTGACTCAGACCCAAGGCTAAAGCCCTCTTTCACAACACCTACATTTCCTATTTATTAGCAATGAGGACTTTCACTTCTGCATTACCGCAATATTTTATTGAATGAAGGAGCACTTAGCGGTGCACCGTCACAGGGCGATTGCCAGGTTAGCCTAATTACTACCCGAGGCTAAACGATAACCGATAACTTTTGGGGAGTTTGAGAATTACCTTTGGTCTGTATCACTGGCCTGTGAAAAGCTGGTCTTAACAGAACTTCACAAACGGTAAAGGGTGAGCTATGACCCTTTGGGCCTGATCAAGAAAAACACACGCTGCTTTCAACAGCTGGCTTCACTGTCCGAGCTCAGTCATGTGGTCTGATGCTGGCTCTCTCGCACGCACCGTTAGAGAACTACACTGACGCTCTCTTCTCTCTCCTAATCCTCCTCATTCCTACTGGAACACACAGAGCAGATCCTGAGGTACGAGGTGTTCCAAAGCTGACGGCCCTGGGCTGTCCATGACAGGTGAATCACCAAAATCTTGTCCCTGTCCCAGTCTTGGGTGAAAGAAACTTAGGCTTGGCGGGGAGTAATTTTGTCATTTTATTCACATTAAAACGACTTCTGTTGCGCAGGGGAGAAGAGGCCACTCGTAACTTGCAAACGCCCTGAGAAAATGAAGATGTGAAAGTTTTGAACTGCTGTGTGTCTGTTTCGTTCCCAGCTTTGGAGCACAGCTCTCAGTGGATCTTTTGTGAAACCCACACCCCCATCCCCAACACTCCGCCCCACCCCCGGAATGCTTCCCAGGGTCCTGTTCTCATGCCCCACCCCCACTCTGCATTCCCCAGCTCCCGGACGTCACCGGGGGTTTCCCAGGGTGCACTTCTGCCGGATGACCCCCAAAAGTCCCGCCCCCGCCCCCCAACCGGGGGTCTCTCCCCCGAGAGTACGAGTCATCAAGAAAGGGAGAGCAGGGGGTCCCGTCTATAGAAACGGATAAACACGTCAGAGGAACAAACAAATAAACAAGCGCGCTCGTCAGCACGGACAGCTTGACCGCCTCTGTGTCTTCATCAAATCCTCCTGTGCAGGGAAAACGCAGCCCAACAGTCATTATTCAGGATGTTGTCTGTGACCTTAAGAGTATAAGAATCATTTAAATATCACATTTTACTGTGTGTGTGTGTGTGGATATTTCATTTTTCCTCCCCTTGCCCTCAAACCCTAACTGAAATATTCACATGGTGCATATGACTGGATGTTTTTCCACACTGCAGATGCAACACCAATACTCCCTACACCACAGGAGGAACACAAAGTCAGCATATGTTAAGTTCACAAACCCGCAGACATTTGACCAGCAAGTGGAGGTCACTAAGAAGCGACGACACTGCACACTGATACATTCAACTTATTTGTTGCCTTGCCATTGTAGACCTACGGCCATGGCAGATAACGGGAGCTCAACTGCACCATGTACTTGAGCTTTGCCTGCATGACCAGCCCCCCCCTCCCCCAAACCAAACAAACCCCCGTCTCCTTTCAGACGTGTCACATATAATTCTACAGCTCACAATAAAGATAATGAGCAGAACTCTGCGGCAAACGATAATGTCATCTAGCTGAAATATCTCCCCTTTTTCAGTTTTGCAGAGGGTTTAAAATTGAGGAGAAGCTGCAGATCAGATTAATTATTTGTCGCAATTACACAGTATTCTCCAACTCAAAGGTGACCTCATAAAAGGAGGAGGAGCTAAAACCCAATGACATCATGGGATCAGCCAATGACAAGGAGAAGTCATGATGTCATCAGGGCACAGCTCCTCCTCCTTTTATGAGGTCTCTTTTGAATTTGCCGTTGACAAAACACAGGTCATACCATTTAACAGGGTTAGACAGACCATACCAAATTTTTATTTCTTTAGGGGTGATGTTCTCCTTTAATATTCTTTACTTTGTATCCCCCACCATGTGCCACTAGTTAAAATGTCTCATTTACATTGAGCAAATAGTACTCGCTTACACATGGTTTTTTTTGATGCCCAGGCGAGCTAAAATCACATCCAGGCCCAAACAAAACATGTGCAACAACCACAAATCAGGCTTCTTAGACCGGATCTTCTGCCAGCTTTGCGCTATGGAACAGATTATACTAAAATGTGGTTCTCCAAACATAAAAAACATGGCATTCGGCTCTGTAAAGCTGGTGCATAATGACAAGACTTCACGCTGGAACTTGGACGGAGATAATTCAGATTTTCAGACTTGTTTTTCACATTAAACTCACCAAACATTAAACACTGAAGGGGTCCTGAAATAGAGCGTGTTTATGTCTTAAAGTGGCAAAGACACGGCACTGCTGGCCAGCCCTGCTCTAAAGATGAGAACTCTTAACTATTAAGACATCAAGATACTATCAGGATGATTTTGGAGTGCAAACACAAACTATTGGTAATTTCGTTACATCAGAGATGTTAAAAAAAAAAAAAAAACAGAAGAAACTTGCATTTCCAAAAGGACAACTTTACAGGAAACGCTTTCATTACGATTTATGGCATTGCATTAGACAAGCTTTAGTCAGACGATGACTAAATAAATCGTATTAGTCACAGATGAAACATGAAACACCGTCAGTCTCTAGATGATGCAAGCTTTCCATTCATACATCGAACTCATAAACAGCTTGTTAATAATATCTTTTTTTTTTCATGACAGTGCTGATCAGGCACAACACTTTCACTATCAAATAAGCTTTATTTTTAATTATGCTGGATGGAAAGAAGCATGCCCAATTTAGTTCCATCTCCATCGCTGGAGAGCATTGCTGGGTGTGGACATGCTACAAAAGAGAATTAACCAAAATATTCTTTGCAGCAAAATAGCTATTGCATGCACCAAAAATTCTGGTAGGCTGTATCAAAATAGCTCACAACCTATCAGTCGGTGCAAATACAAATTTCAAACACTTTTTTGCATTTTCAAAAAACAAGTGCGAATTCGCAATAGCTGCGTCCAGGCCACTCCCACTGCCATGCCCCCTTTAGCCAATTGGCATGAACAGAAACACACACACTTGATTTCCATGCCAAATTTCAGCCTACTCGGGCGAAAACTGTGGCTGCCAAAGGGAGGAGGAGTTTTTGTGGACCAGGCAAACCAACCACCGGACAGAGAGACCTATAGAGCTGCTGGTCGCAGCTAAAAAGGTGTTTAGTAACCAAAACATACAACTGTAGATGAGAAGCATTTTGTTCTTATATATTTGTTTGAAATGGATGTTTGAGTTTAAAATTTCCAGTGCATCTTTGGGAATTTTATTAATGTCAACTGGGGTGTCAAAATTATGTTCCATAATCATTTGACCGCAGTCTGTTCAATACAACGCATGACACAAACATCTTATTTTTAGTTTACAAAATACCAAATAGCCAAGAGGTATGTGGCATGTAGATGAATATATTAAGAGTATTCTCTGCAGAGGCACAGAAAATAGCCGATGCGTTCTTAACCTCCAGCTGTGTGTGTGTGTGTGTTTGTGTGAGTGTGTGTGTGAGTGTGTGTGTGTGAGAAGCTCCTTCCTGCCTGACGCTGCTGGGTTGAACCCTGCGGGCCGCGACTGGAAAGTCACGCTCAGCTCACCAACGCAACGATGCTCTGGTCTGTTTGCCAAACAGGCCCAAACATCTGAATGAAACAGCAAGACACACAGCTGCTGTGCCAGTTTCAGATTGAAAGGTTCAAAGGATTCTCAGAACCAGAAGAAAGAAAAAATAGGTGTGAGGGTATAAAGAAGGGAATTCACCCATCTCTATCTCTTTCTTTCTCTTTTTCTCTCTCTCTCTCTACACAGACAAAGCAAAGCATGATGAAGTAGCACATACCAATCTGTCACAGAGAGGAGGGGTTGGGTGGGGGGGCGTCAGTGTCCTGTGTGTAACCTTGGGTAGGGGCTGCTTCTGTCCCTCTGCGACTCTGTGTGCAGCGAGGCTAACGGCTAACAGCTCACACACACTCGCCTCCCCTCGGCCCAGTTCCTGTCACGGCCCCGGGCCCCAACCGTCCAAACCACACAGACCCAGCGATCCGTCTCCGATATCAGAAAATATTTATCCGACACAGCGGAGACAGACGGCGATGAGTGGGACAGGTTGCCGGGTTACGTAGCGAGTCAGGAACCCCTCGGATTGTTTAAGACCAGGCTTAAAGCAGTGCTGCACACTGTCTGGGCCATGCAATACTGAGCAGCCTCACTTTTTACATCAGGGCTGGAATAACAGTGTACAGACTTTATTAATACACCCATTACTGTTTTAAATGTCTACGAGGATAATATATGTAATAATGTATTCACTGATACGATATACATACCTGTGTCTATTGTGTGTGTATATGTATATTTCTTATGCAAACAGTATGCACCATGCTGTTTCGTTACATTACATTGATTAACTAATTACTGTTATTATAATTGTGGAAATTTTATCACAAAATTAGCTTTACCGGATACAGCCTAAGAATAACCCCTCCTCCTCTTTTTTGTGAATGGTCAGGAGAGGGGTTTAAAAAAACCGTAGTTACACACTGGTGGTACAGAGAGTCAACAGAGTCTCTCTGGTTTCAGGTCCCTCTGGTGAGGGAGCTGGAATCAAAACATGGTATCATATCAAAATGTATTAAGGCAGAGGGCTATGTAAGCGAGCCCTGGCACTAAGCCGCGGAGTGGGGGTGGCGGGGGCAGACCGTGGGCACATCGCGCATATATTTCCGGGGGTGGGGGGTCGGGGGAGGGGGCTGGCCCGATGTGCATGAAAGGTGAAGCCACAGTGACTCTGAAGTCTCAGAAAAACAAAAACACACAAAAAAAAAAAAAACCAATGGGGTAACCAAGCACTACACTACTCTTCAAAACCAATGTTAACAAATAAAATAACAGTTTCCATAACAACATGCTAAAAGTTTGTAAAGACTATCCATGTTATCTTTTTTTAAGTTCTGGACTCAAATCTTCACTGCTTGCGCTTCTGTGAGACACACAGTCATCAGGAAAAACATCAAAACTGCTTCGTCTCCAAAGGGACAGACTCTACGTTTCAACATACATTTCTTTGGTAATTTTCTACTGTATTAGAAGCAAGCAAACATGTCCTTTGGAATGTGCTCTTTCATTTGAAAATAGAATAACATATACCCTTAATAAGACTTAGAGTTTGTCTTGATTGGATCCTGGCCCAACCAGTCACAAAGCTCCTCTGAAGATGGCGTGAAAACGTTGCATTGTTCCACACCGGCAGTTATATCAGGCACTGCGCGGCGCTGGCTGACCACCCCTCCCCCAGCCTTGCCCCTCCCCTATCAGAGCATCACAACGCCGAGCTCAGCGGTTTTTCCTTCCGACTGGGTCCACCACCCCCTTCCTAAAACAACACGGTGCCGCAGGGTTCACACCCCCACCCCAGTGCAGGAGACCAGACCATGTCTGAACAGAGTGCCCAGTGGAGAGGCTTGGGCCCCCGGGGCTGTGGCTACAGGCCACAGTTTTTATATTTTTTGAATACTATATTAAAGAAAAAAACAAACATTTCTGTTCTAGTGATCGTGATAATTGTCTTATTTTCTGTTTTTGGAAATAAAAAAAAAAAATGTTAGCTAACCATTTTTAATCCTCGTTATAACTGTTACAAATTTTGCATATTTTAATCTTTTCCCCTGCATCACAAAACAGTTCAAGAACAGAAACAAGAACAGTATCACAGAACAGTTCAAGAACAGAAACAAAAAAAGATGACAAACAATAAATCCAGTTGATTAAAGACACAATTTGAAATTATATTCATAAATTGGAATATAAATGAATTCAATTTATAAAACTTAATGTAACATTTTCTGAATGCATTTAAACAGAACCCTGAGAGTCTGTTACATTGGTAGGACGTACGAGGCCACTTCAAAAAATGCAGCGTGTGTGTGTGATGTCATCACTGGCTTCTTACCACGGAGTCTTAATGAGAACAGTCTAAAAGGAAAACGGAGTCTTAATGAGAACAGTCTAAAAGGAAAATGGAGTCTTAATGAGAACAGTCTAAAAGGAAAACGGAGTCTTACATGAGAACAGTCTAAAAGGAAAATGGAGTCTTAATGAGAACCGTCTAAAAGGAAAATCAGAGTCTTAATGAGAACAGTCCAAAAGGAAAACGGGGTCTTAATGAGAACAGTCTAAAAGGAAAACGGAGTCTTAATGAGAACAGTCTAAAAGGAAAACAGAGTCTTAATGAGAACAGTCCAAAAGGAAAACGGAGTCTTAATGAGAACAGTCTAAAAGGAAAACGGAGTCTTAATGAGAACAGTCCAAAAGGAAAACGGAGTCTTACTGAGAGTCTTAATGAGAACAGTCCAAAAGGAAAAACAATCCAAAAGGAAAATCAGTCTTAATGAGAACAGTCCAAAAGGAAAATGGAGTCTTACTGAGAACAATCCAAAAGGAAAATCAGAGTCTTAATGAGAACAGTCTAAAAGGAAAACGGAGTCTTAATGAGAACAGCCTAAAAGGAAAACGGAGTCTTGATGAGAACAGTCTAAAAGGAAAACGGAGTCTTAATGAGAACAGTCTAAAAGGAAAACGGAGTCTTACTGAGAACAGTCTAAAAGGAAAACGGAGTCTTGATGAGAACAGTCTAAAAGGAAAACGGAGTCTTAATGAGAACAGTCTAAAAGGAAAACGGAGTCTTAATGAGAACAGTCTAAAAGGAAAACGGAGTCTTGCTGAGAACAGTCTAAAAGGAAAACGGAGTCTTAATGAGAACAGTCTAAAAGGTGCATGGCACTGAAGGACGTTGATTTGTGGAGGTGCGACTCCCTTACAGCCGTTTGAGTAAAGCTTGCTATTTTCAAGAAATATTTCTCTGATCTTGTGACTGTTTTTCAACAACAGCCGGTAGTGGGAGGGGAGGGTGGGTGAGGGTATGTGGGCCGGTCACCCTGCTCACCCTGCCGAACTTGGACTGAGGATGAAGACATGGACTGGGGAAAATGAGAGGGGGGACCAAAAGAGGAGCCCTGAGGTACTCCTAAAAAATTTTTGAAACCGAGCAAGCCACGCTGTAGATCTGATTGGTCAAATCAGCGCTTCTATCAAAAGGAAACTGAGAATGTGAAGACCCAGAAACACTAAGCTCAACAGACACACATTTTGGCAACATATGGGACATCTGAAATTCATAATTTGCTGTGAAAACTGAGATTTGACATGGCATGTGTTCAAATTAAATTCTGAGACTTTTTGTAAAGATATTTGCTAGAGATGACTGCAAAAATATTGAACAGAAATGGAGATGTGTGGGAAGGCCTGAATGTCATCCAGCTTATTTCGGTACCGCAGGTCTGGCCTGTGGATTTGGTTTGAAGTTGTCATCACCACAAAGACTAACTGACACAAGCACCAGCCGTCTGCTCATGCAATCTTTCAACTGCTCACTAAAACCACAGTAAAACGCGGCCCCACTACAAGACGAGCTCCACACAAGCATGCTGAGCTAAACCAGCTGAACCATCCTATTCTAATTATTAAGACAAACGTCTCCTGTAACATCCTTAGTAATTCTTAGTAATACCACCTCGTCTCAATTTACGGTCTTAACTCTGTCAGACCCAAACATCAAAGTTCAGTTAAAATCTGAGGCGGACTACTGACAGCAATTTTTTTTTTGTTTTTTGAGGAACATCTGAAAAGCAGATACTCAAAACACAAGTGCGCATCAAGATAAGTTATACAATTGTTATTTTCAGAGTGACGCAACTTTCTCAGTTTTGGTCATTAATAATATCGAGCTCATAAAGAAATAATACAAGAGCAGCAGTCTGATATCGCAGAGGGACCCAGTATTGAAACTGCGAGTGTCTCATCTCAGTCGTCGGCTGCCTCATACCTAGACGGATGTGGGGAGGGCAACATCAGTCGGCCTGTTTCAGTCGGCGCTTCCACACCAAAGGCCCAGCATGCACAGACTCGCCTCTTTTATCTTTTTCAGTCTACAGTGTTGAAGCAATCATGATCTCATTGCTCAAATGACATGTTTACGGTATCAAACATCAGTCCGACTCCCTCCCTCCACGCGTATTTAACTGCGCCACGCCCGTGCAGAACGGCCCGTTCAAAGCAGCCGTCAGTCAGCACCTCTGCTCCTCCCCATAAATCGACGAAGTCACAACTCTTATAATTGTTTTTCCTCAGAACTGCGAAGCAGAGAAGCCTGACTTTCGTTGTTAACACAGAGGGTGGCCAAACCTAAACTGGGGAGAGTGTTCTGTGCATTTAAATCCTGAAAAAAAACCTATCTGCATTCCATGCTTCATTTAGGCAGCAGTTCTGCTTCACACAAGCTGAACGGACGAGTAACGCGAAGCAGATGGGACCGCGCAGTTTGGGAGAGCTGCCGCCATTTTCTACAGAGCTCCCTCAAGAACAGGGGAGCGAGAGAGGGAGAGGATGGGCCTTCTCCTCTTCATCTCTCTCTGCGGAGAGTAAAACGCTGTGTGTCTTCTGATCAGTGTCACCTAATCATCAAGATTTTGCCAGTCCGTCATGGAAGTTAGCCCTGGTTTATTTTTTCTCCTATCCAGTCATTTCTGCAGAACATTTAAAAAAATTCTCAGAGAAAGGACTGTTTAAAAATGGTCCCCCCATGGCCCCCCCAACATCATGACCAAGCGCGGAGGGGCTACCTGCCGTCACAGGTGTTCGTCACACCTTGATCAGATCGTTAGGGCCATATAGGGACAGCAGTAACACTTGATGCTTTTTTCCAGATTAAAAATATCTCCATAACATAGACACCTCTTCCTTTCTTTTGCCTTGATGGAAGTAGGTAGAAATTGAGCATGTGCAAACTAAAGTCATCACTCGATGACATCACTCTATTACATCTCTGTATGATGTCACTCAACGACATTGCTCAATGACAGAGGATCTATTTCAAACAGGTTTTTTATTCTGGAAAGGAATAATTCAGTAAATAACGATAGTTTCTGTGAGGTAATATACGATAGTTTCATATAACTACGGATTTGTATTTTTAACAGTCTTGATTCTGTGTTTTGAAACTTTGCAGGCATTTTATGGAGTTAAAAGTACTTCAAATTTTGTAACCGAGACGAATCTGGAGTGAATCGTCCCTAACCGTGTAGAAAATTCTGACGACTGCAACAAAAGCCTCCTTTTCCGGAATATTCCACTTCATGTCCTGGAGAGCCCCGCAGATCCTTTGTTTTGTCGTCAGAACACTGCAGGGACAGACGGCCTGTTCTGCAGCTACATGATGTACTAAATCACCCTGTGTCATAAAACCAGGCTACAAATACTGCACTGATTAGGCTAACCTCACGAGTCAGACTTTTTGTTAATACTCTTTCAGATAACAGCCGGGTTATAAGCACTGTTTGGGTTCATACAGTGTTGGGGTTCAAGTGCAGACATATTTCTGTGACCAACCAATCGGCAGCCCAGCTTGGATAGTTTTAATGTAGATCTGCGCATACGCCAAAAGATACATCCTGACACCTCTTGCCCTTAACACAGCTAAGGTGTTCAGTGACAAGCTCCACCCATATTGCCAGGAGGAGCCCTGTTGACCCCTCCATCATTACTCTCCCCAACAGTTTCCAACATTTTTCCCACAATTCATACCAGCCGAAACGTAAAAAATTTGCCTTTTAAACTTTTTTTCAGAAAGAAGAGGGGGTGGAGCCCTAACCTCGGCAACCTAATGTAACCCACGACTTAAACCTCTGACTCAAAGGTCTACAACAGTTCAAGATTTTGAAGACAACAATGCTAATAAAAGGTGTGAAGAAAGGGAAGAGTTTGCATGAGGCCATAAAAAACTGGAGAATGCTGTACGACAGCTCTACCAGACTCCAAAACCTCCATCACTGCAATGTCTCTGCCTAACGCTGTTTAACTCAGCAAAAAGAAAAACAAAAAAGGAAATAAATAAACAGGGCGTTCCTCTGCTCGCACACCACTGTTATGTTCGTATGTTTGACTAATCCCAGCCATATCCTACAGAACCGCTGCATTCTAAAAGGAAGGAAAACTCTCGCTCCATTTCTGTGCCAACACACCTGTTCTACCTGGCAGTCGTTGCAGGGCATGTTGTTTACGTTTCGGATCATCCAACATACGAGCAGCGACTCGAAAAATAAATCAGGTTAAACCGAGCAAAGACAACTGAAATGGCCCAAAAAACCAAATACGTCAGTGACTTCCCCATCTCCTGCCAACACAATGCTGTTCGCTTTTCTAGCTGTGTATATTTTGACATTAACCTTGTGAAAGTAGGCATTGGTCTATCCAAATATTTAACTTTCAGGAGCGCTGCAGCTTCCCCATTTCTTTCATTTAAAAGAGGTAGAGAAATCATAACCAGACAAAATGGCACCTTAATATTTCTTCATATTGATACTCAAGTGCAGTGAGCCTGACCATTCATGTTGGCCTCCCATGCAACCATGCGCTGCCAATCCAAGAGCTTTTCAAGGGTCAAACGAAGTCCCTCAAGTAATGCTATCGGTACATAAACGATGAGCAGAGCCAGGTCTGCCGAACGGTCTGTTTTCGTCATTCATTATGTATTGCTGAGGTTCCATTTACCCAGCAGAGAGAGGATGTACCAGCATTTGTGGTGCGTGGTGTCACATTCGCTCCCTTTGGGTGGGACACAACCAGCTGCGGCTGTGTTCAGCTGAGAGTCGAGCTGCAGCCGGCCTAAAGCAGCCAAACGATGGGGAGGAAAGTGGTGTGAAAACCCAACATGGATAATGATGAATTTCTGTGAAATCTGACAGCATTTTATCTGTGACATTTATCTGGTTCACACACGTTGTCTTTAAAGTTAGGACTTCCCTACCATGAAGTTTCTCACGCACAAATAGTTATCTGAGAGCGAGCAGCTTCCTCTTTCAGCGAAATAACCCCTGTGACGCTGCTATTGTAGTTCAAGACATTGTCTAGTGTCAGATTTCTCAATATCTGCACACAAAGTCCAGGATGCAAGCAATACATAAGCAGAAACACACACACACACACACACACACACATGCAAACGCACATACACATGGACACACAAACACACACACACACACATGCACACTCACACACACACACACACACACACGGACACACACACACACACATACACATTGACACACAAACACATACATATAAACACACACAAACACCCACACGCACACACACAAATTCAAACATGCATATATAGGCACACACTCAACCACTTACACACAAATATGATCCAAACACACACATGCAGAGAAATGAACACACACACTTAAACACACATGCACACCAGCACACACACACACACACACACACACACACACACACACACACACACACACAGCACACACACACACACACACAGCTGAGTATGCCAGAAAGAGGAAATGATCCATGCACACAGACACAATTAACTCAGCAAAAGACAATCTCTGGTGAAGTAAAGACACCCAAGATGCTGATATACTGTGGATGTCCATATGTGGGTGTGTGTGTGTGTGTCTGTGTGTTCGTTTATGCGTGTTAGTTTGTGAGTATGTGTGTGTCTGTCTGCGTGTTAGTTTAAGCGTGTTAGTTTGTGAGTATGTGTGAGTGTGTTAGTGTGCGTGTGTGTCTATGTGCTTCTCTTGGTATCCTTCCTTTTAAGGCTGTTTTCTCAGCCTGAGCTTCAGAGCGAGAGGAGCTTGCCAAGATTCCAGTGCAGTGGAGCTGTTAGCGAAGGCTAACCCCCTGAAGAGAGTGTGTGTGTGTGCGTGTGTGTGACAGAAAGACCCCATGAGTGCACACTAACTCCTTGAACAGTGTGTGTGAGTTTGCATAATGATTGACAGCTCACCATAGCCCCACCCATTATGGGTCACAGCTTTTGAACCTATCACAACACTCGATTTTTCTCCCCTTAGGAACAGCAGATGAAGAGAGATTGGATCTAGCGAGAGGCTTGAACGGGAGTTGACACAGAGCTATCCGTGGCTTTGTGAAGTGGCTAGACCTTCTCAGAAAAACTGACACTCAGCGAACAGCTTAAGATACACACCACTTCCCCGGCTGACCTCGCGAGATCCCCAAAGCCGCACACACACACACACACACACACAGTTTTTCCCCGTCAAAGAGTGACGGGAACATTCCACCCCAAGCAGTTCCCAACGAGACTTTCACTTCACAGCAGGGGACCCACAACATGGGAAACCTGTGCAAGGTCGTTTGCAAAAAAACAAAAGGCCTTTGAGATGCTGGACTAATACGATCAGTTAAGGGATATGAGCTTTAACCTGGACCCCTGTCTAAACAATACACCGCTTAACAGCAGTTCAAGTTTGTTTTCCCCAAAATCTGCACAACAGACAACCCAAGCTTTAGTTTTATTCAAGCAGTGCGGCGCACCGTAACCCAATCACACTGGCATTCTGGCTAGAGTTGGTAACAGGAGTGTCAAAGAGCTGGGTTACTGTACAGACTGTCAAGCTTGGTGGCTGGTTAAGCCCATTTAACGATGAACATGAACTGACTGGACTGTTTTCGCTTCAACAACAAACAGAATAGAAGCTGGGTAGCTCATCCATTTAAGGCACTGTGTTAGCCCACATTGAGCGGTTGGACTCCAAGGTTTGCTATCAAATACAGCCTGTGGCAGTGTAGACTGGGGCCTTTGGCCAGTTACCTATTAACACTAGCGCTAAACTGGCCATAGCATTGCGCACCAACATAATTCCTGTACAGAAACCCCTGCTGGCTTATGGGGTGGCCACACCCTGCCTACACAAAGCCACATACGGCGTGTCTGACAGCCTGCAAGATGACAGCGGTAAAATAAGCGACAGACGTCACATGTTTCGGTGAAGAGCAGAGCGCAGACTTGAATTAACAATCTCTCGGCGGAGGCTTTAGCAATGAGCACATCGTGTGTATGCGGCCGGGCATTCCAAATAAGGATAAAAAAGTTGGAAAAGCGCACCATTTTTAAAAATAAAACAGAGCTGAGAACGTAGTGAGCATCTGTCATATACACTCACCCACACCTCTGGAGTATAATCAAAACACAGATACAGAACATAGGACCAGCCGCCCATTAAGGAGCACCTCAAACACACGACATACTAAACGAAAACGTGTTGTCCGTACATAAATTAGTTCAGCATCATCATGCACAGAACAGAAATCCACAGTGTTAAATTTGGGTACAGCTTCAGGCGCGATCGTGGTCCAGTCCATAAATCATATTATGGCATAGAGGATTAAACTAGCTATGAACACATTGGGAATGTCTGGATTTCCTCTGCAAGCTTCCCCACACCCACCCCCCACCAACAAGACAAACGGACATAAAGACCCCCCCCACTAACTGTCAGTAAAAAATCAGTTCAGATGAGAAAAAAAAAGTTTTCAGCTGAGAAGACAGTTGTATGACGTTTTCAGAGGTAATTTTGTTCGTCATCGACATTGTCTGCTAACAGCTGCCATGAACGTCAGATGACAAATCTTTTAGTCTGGACTTTAAAAGACATGACCGATTTTCTGTCTGAAGTCTGAACCTGGCTTTAGGCCTCCTCCACCTTCAATAACCCGGGAAAATCGTTACATTATTGGCTCTTTGCACAAACCTGCAATCCTGAGAGACTCACATGGTGAAAACCAGCAACAGTGAAATGATACCAGAGAGGGCAGCCTTACCACTCTGTACCCTTCTCATGTAAGCCTGCTAAACCTAAGCAGCTACATCAACCTGTGCGCTTCTCATGTCAACCTGCTGAAGCTAAGCAGATGTGGGCCTTCTGAGGTGGAATTTGGATGGGCGGCCACCTTAGAGGGCAACGCTGATGCTGAAAAAGGCCATTAGGGGGCGCTCTTCCCATTGGACAAACCAGATATCCAATGCTATGGTGCAGTTTCAGTTCATCGTTTGGAAGGAGATGATCGTTTGGAAGGAGATGATCACCGTGAATCAGAACCTCGACCTCAGTCACCAACCACAGCACGTTCATCAATATAAACAAGTTAATCAAAGCCAAATCCAAAGGAAGTCTTCAGAAGGAGGAAGAGAAAGAGGCACTAAGCAATTTAAAAATCAGTGCATCTGTGACGGGGTCTTACCTTGGGTGGATCGAAGAGCTCCAGCTGGTACCCGTCCCCGCCGAGCCCCTCCCGGGCCTTCCGCACCAGGAGCCGGCAGCGCAGCCAGCGAGGCGGCGTGTCCGTGATAGTGTCGTCCACCACCATGTACCGCAGCTGGCCTTCCTTGCAGCTGCCCCGCGCCTCTCTCCGCTTCGCTGTCTGCGACCGGAACCTGTAGGTGAACCTGTGAAACCAATGGGAGGCGGTAGGGGGTGGGGTAACGGGCGGGGTCAGGGGCGGGGTCGAGGCGGACGCCTCCACTGAGGAGGAGGGGGTGTCGGCCAGGCTGAGGGGAGGAGGCGATGGGTCTTTGGGCCGCTGCTTTTTCAGAAGCCTCCGGACACTCTGTCTGATCTGGCTGACGGACAGGTGAGTGACGTCGTGCGAAGGCGGAGAGGGAGGCCTGTACCGTTCAGGGGCAGCGGCCACTGCGGAGGAGGGTGGACAGCGGTCTGACACCTCCTCCTGGCTGCGGGTCCGAGCTGGGGTGGGGATGGGGGCGGAGCAGGTAGTGTCGGCCAGCGATCGGCACAGGGGCTGCTCATGCTCCCTTGGGGGTAAGGGGGCCGATCCGGGGCCCGATTTGGGGGCCAAAACCGCGATCAGCGGCTGGGTGCCCGTGGTCCGACCCGCCTCCCGATAGTCAAGGGCGGAGGAGGAGGTGATCCTCAGACGTCCCGTCATGGGAGGGGGAGGCAGGGGGGGCGGGGTCGGAGACTCCACCTCCCGGGACACCTCAGTGCAGAAGTGCTGCTGGAACAGGGCGCTGAACTGCTTGGAGAAGCTGTCGGGCGGAACAACATCCTGGTGCGTGTGGCGTTCATGGGCAAACCGCCGGTAGTGCTTGGCTAGCTCCCGGGCCGTGGCGACTGCGTGCGACTCGCAGAACTCCTTCCAGCCGTGAGGCTGCTGTGCAACCCTCGGCACGTTAGTCCCTTGTTGGATAGTGTTGCCATTCATTGCAGTAACCAGCACAGCTGAGAATCACTGCAACAGGAGAAAACAAGAGAAACGTCAACAATTAACAACCTGGGCTTCTGATTGAGGGTTTGCAGGTTCGATTCCCAGACAGGGCTCTGCTGTTGTACCATTCAGCAAAGCACTTCACCAGCACTGCTTCAAATACCCAGCCGCATAAATGGACTGTGTGTGAAAATGCAAGGTGTAGATGCTCTGGATGAGAGCACTACCTAAATGCCCAAATTTAAACACATTTTTAAATCTTAGCCGATTACAAACCAAATAATGGGTGGAGCGACAATGAGCTGTCAATCACTGATTTGTCGGAACCAAGCAAATGCAAAAAAACCTCCCCACAGAAAAAGGCATCAGCGTATTACTAATGTTTAAGGCAGCTTCACCGATTTTGGGTTTCATTTGCCTGTTGCTACCCTCGAGAGAAATATCCCAACTGCATCATGGCTTCATACCAAGAGTTGGAAAAGAAAGACTCACCCATTTCACGCCAACTTCTGCTTTTAATTATTTCATTAGCCCAATCATTTATGTAATCTGACAGTCTGGCTACACTCCTTCGTAAGCTCATGAATGACAGTTTTTGTGTCCCTCTATAAAGTGGTCTGAAGTGGCCTGCTCTATGACTAGACCATCGTTGGCATATGAGGCCAATTATCAAACTCAATCAAACAGCCTACTAGGGAAGTTGTGACTTTACACCCATCCTTTCTGTTGTCTGATTTCACAGACACTTGCTTCATAGAACCTGGTGTACTTCCACCAAGAAGTAAATATGTAGTATGAAAAAATTAAAACCACAGGGTTTAATCCGTCAGGTAAATTTCCAGACGACCCGAGCGGTTTTTCTGCTGCGCTCTCAGCTCGCTCCCTTTCCTGTGTGGATCTGACGGGTTCAGTGGAGACCGGGTGGACGCCATCTTCCACCCGCCCCCACCACCAGTCTCTCACAGCCCAGCAAATGGGGGCCAGAGCTGGGGGAGCATCTGGATCCTGGCCCCCTCTTTCTGGAGCTTTTAAAGACAAACGGAAGATATGAATCACTCAAGTGAGTCACTCAGCATTGAGAATTACTAAGGAAAAAGTAACGCGGAGTTCATCAATTCTGACGAATCAAGATTACTGGGCTTCACAGGAAATGCACCAGGAAGTGATGGGACATAAACCCAGAGTATGATTCATATCTCACCTTTATTTCACTTCTAACATCTTTTTTTTTTCACCCCTCTTCAACTTACTGCCTACCGCAACAGTTTGGATTCATTCCAAGCGAGTAAATCTGAATTCTCTGGTCTCGGATGCGGCTGCAGTAACGCAACTCTAATCGACAAAACATCTGCTCCTACTGGGTTAATATCTAAATCAGATTCATTTTGTGAGTGAGCATGAGAGCGTGAGTGTAGAGACGTGTGCACTGGCACATGTTTTCTGGCCCCCTTGGCTCTTCATGTTTTATTTTAGAAATGTATGGGAAGTCTGTAAATGTGTGTTTTGGGAACAAAAAAAACATAATCAGACACAAAAATACTTTTTTTGATTCAACCATCCCATAATATAGGGCCCTTCACCTCCCATCACATCACCACCACTAAGGAGTCTTGAACGTCTTTGCTGAAAAACTAATCAAACAAACCCCAAAGCTTTACGCTCTGCTAATAATTCAAAATTTAAAGTACAACACCGGAGACAGAACACATCTGATGGTTCGGTACAAATCCGGTTACGGGAACAAATACTGAACTGAGCTTTTAAACAGAATAAAACCATGAAAAAGAAAAGAAAGAAAAGGCATGTCTCATTTCAAGAGAAGCCCTCAGCAGTGAACTGCTCACCAGCAAATGACTCGATAGACTATTCAGATCGAAACATCAATGACCCGAGAGCACGCCAAAAAAAACAAAAAAACAATATGCAAGAGCGTTCTGAATACCAATGTAAAGAATCACAAAACTGCCTGCTGTCGATAACACTTCTGTAACCAAACTTTCATCGGACCAAAAATAGGCTCTGATCCCTCCTCTCCGCTGTGAAGCAGTTCCCTTCTCAGTGCGGAACAGAAACTGCCAAAGAGAGACCTTGGAAAACCTCTTTCTTGTTCCCCATCTTGTGAGCTCGAACAGAAGAAAAATAATCCACCCCCCACCAACCCACTCCCCGCCCCCGCACACCCCCCTTCCCCCCAAACACTTATCCATTTCATTGACCACAACGAGTCGCTTTCTTCGTCAGTCAGTCTATAAGTGCCACTGGTTAACGAGCAGCTGTTTTGTTCACGTGTTTCTGGCGGGGTGGGATGGGGGTGGGGGAGGGTGAGAAGGGGCAATAATATCTAATCAGATGAAGTTGAGAACATTTTACACGGCAGAAAAAAAAAAAAACAAAAACATTTATGAATGGAGCCCATGGTGTGCCGCTGAATGGGGCCCAGATTGAGGAAGTCTCTCGACTCAGTCTACTGAACGGACAGTGCTCAGGTCTTCCCCTCAGACGCCCGCTTCCCGCACACTACCATCACTGTCCCTGAGACCCCCCGACTTCTAGGAACCCGGGGGGAGGGGCACAGGGAAAGTGTGGGGCACCGCACCACTTATACACAAACATGCCCCCTTTTCTTGAGCGCAGCACGAAAAAGAAAACAAAATGAAAAAAACATCCATCCCAAACCCAGCCCTGGTGCACAGGGAAATCGCTGAGCTCTGGACCCTTTGGGTTAGCACGTGGCTCATTGCTCAATCCTCAGCTCAGTTAAACTCAGCAACATCTCTCCACATGGAGGGCACTTCAGGATTACAGCCACAGCCATTTCCACAATGGTCTGACAGCTCTCTGCACTTTGATGATTAAAAAAAAAAAAAAAACCTTTCCATCTCAATAATGCAAACAACAATTTAATTAATTAAAAAATGTAAAAACAGCATTCACACCTACCATTTTTTTTCCATGTGAGCATAGTCTGTGTAAAGAGGAAGGGGTGTAGTAGACTCACAACACATTATAATAACAAAAGGACTCACACCCCAGGGAAACAGTACTGCTGGCTGCTGCGGCTGCTGCTTTTTTTGCCTGCTCGTAACACACAGGGCACGTGAAACACAACCGGGGAAGAACTGGTTATCTGCGGCCCAGAGCCAGCAAACATGTACATTTAATGAAGCCCCCTTCCCCCCCACACACCCACACCAACTCGCTAGCTTGCTTTTTCATTAAAAATTTAAAATGAAGGGATCATGTTTTTATGCAGGCAAAAGAAGGTACGTCAGCAAGTGCGTGGCAGGCACGTGCGCCAGGCGATGTGTTCCTTCGCCCCCGGGCCCAGGCGCTGTCGCCCCCCTCGCTGGCCCCCCTAACTCTGAGCTTCTATCAGTCCTCACAGGTCAGGGATGACTCAGCACCCCTCCGGCGCAGCAGGGCTCACTTCCTCTCCCCCAGGCCCCGTCGCGGCGTTTTCGGGCGTGCAGTGACGCCGTTTGGGCTCCACCATGCCCCTTACCACCTTCGCCCTGCCTCCCTCCCTCCTCACAGTCCCTCTCGCTCTATGCTCTGGGACCTTGGCGTGTGATGGCTCCCCGAGAGTTTCCCTGTACGTCCTGCCATCCCACCCCCCCACCATCCCTGCATCGTCGTTGGTATTATCAGGCCTCACTTTAAGCCCCTCGTGGGGTGGTCCTATTTATATCTCTGTGTCGGTATCTGCACTCACACACTGCTCAGGCATCGCCGTCTGTGGCTCCACAGCTCAGCTGGCTGGGTCACATATCTGGGGGGGATCCACATCTGCGCCCCCAAAGCTAGCACGACACCCTCAATCCCCCCCCGCCAGCCAACCCCACTCCTTCTTCCCTCTGCGTTGGCAGAGAAACACTCTTAATCACAAGCTCCAACCCCTCCCCCCACACAGACACATTTTTGACAATAATTCACAATAATTCACTCACTTTTCACAGCACGCACTAAATCTCAGCCAGGAAAGACGCTATGATAAACCTGGCTCCTCTTTGCTATAAACTGAAAAAAAAATACTCCCAATATTTTAGTTTCTTCAGTGAAGAAAAGCATTGCCCTTTTTCCATCGCAATCAGTCTATATGCTGTACATACTGTTATTCCAAAATTCAGTGTTTGATTTGGCATTTGACTGGAAGTCCTATTAGGCCTGTTATCCATGTCTGCTTCGTTATTGTAGCACAGGTTGCTTTTATAATATGTTAAAGACATTAATTCATATGAATTACGAGGCTGTACTCAGTCTACAAGCCTCTCTCTGCATTGATTTCCACAACTGCATTGAGTATTTCTGATTTTAAAAACGTTCTCCAGTCACTGAATGTCCATCGGAATGTATTTTTATTCTTGAATACTATATGGTCTAAAAAGACTAAAGTCTGTTTTGATTGTATTGCACATATCCTCAAATAGACTAAATTAGTTTGATTGAATTGCGCTTGTCCTTAAATAGACTAAATCAGTTTGATTGAATTGCGCTTGTCCTTAAAGAGACTAAATCAGTTTGATTGAATTGCGCTTGTCCTTAAAGAGACTAAGTTCATTCGACTGGGTGCTTGGTCGGGTGTAATTGTTCAGGTTATTTATATCAACTCATCGGCTGAGAAGTTAGCGAACGTTCTGACGCCGCTCAGTTCCGCTGCTGAGAGCCACCTAGCTAATTTTTCCACTGGGTAACCTCAAATAAAAAAAAACCATCTGAAAAGCAAGCAAGTGCTCCTCCTTTCAACAGCCAAAACAATATCCCAGTCAAAGACAGACTCCTCGCTGAGAGCCAGAGGTTTTTCACGCAGTGAGTACCACTGAGCATATCTGAGATAATCCCTGACAGGTTTTCCCCCTCTCCCAGGTGGATCTCCAGTCCAGGTGAAATACACACCTGTAACACACTCTCAGAAGGAATGGGAAGCACAAAGAAAGGAGTGTGTCATAACATTGTACATCTGTTAAGTTACAACACACAGAGTAACACAAAATGGAATACATATACATATATATATATACATTTTCTGACACATGCCAAAATACATGGGGGCGGTAAGGTAGAGAAATGCAGGTGAATTGTTCGATCTCGGCTCGCTAACATTCCTACAGGAACACTGACAGGTCTGGGGGACCACTGAGAGAACATGGGCAGCCACAGTGCCACCTAGAGAGGTATGCTAAAACAGAGTACCCCTCCTCAGCTGCAGCAGTCAAGGGTATACAGAAGTATATAGAGTACTTCACCTACTAGCAATATTACCATTAATACACATGGGCTTTGGAGTGACAGCATTAAATTAACAAAATAAAATAAATACAGGAGAATAATAAAAAGAGGGATCCAAAACAGTACTGAAATTCTCATATACTTTGTACATATACTTTATCATTTAAAACATGTTTTGGAAATACCCAACACAATGAGTAATTACTAAATCATATTGTACACATTATAATGAATCACAACTAAGGTAACAAATGCTATGCATAAAAATTTCAATGGTGTCTTTGCCTTCTTATAAAATGCAAAAGGAGAAGGGAAAAATGAGAAACCACAGAAATAAATCCCAAAATAAAACGAAGTGTTCGCGCCTGTGTTTGAGAGCAATGCCTAACTACACTAACAGACCAGAGTCTGGGCAGGGGAGAATACTGCAAGCTAAGGAGGCAGAAAAGGAAGCTGGGCGTCTGCGCACATGGATTACCTACGTCTGCAGCTAACTGCACAGACTATGCGGTAGGAAGGAGTTAACCTCTCAGACCGAGAACTCTCAGTTCTTGTCTTTGGCTGTTGTCCTTCTAAGATCCATCCAGGTTACCCTTGACCAGGGGTGTAACAGCGCAGTCCTGGGGGACCGCAGCGTCTGCAGGTTTAACTCCAGTCCTGGAGGGCCGCAGTGTCTGCAGGTTTAACTCCAGTCCTGGAGGGCCCCAGTGTCTGCAGGTTTATCTCCAGTCCTGGAAGGCTGCAGTGTCTGCAGGTTTACCTCCAGCCCTGGAGGGCCACAGTGTCTGCAGGTTTAACTCCAGTCCTGGAGGGCCGCAGTGTCTGCAGGTTTAACTCCAGTCCTGGAGGGCCGCAGTGTCTGCAGGTTTAACCCCAGTCGTGGAGGGCCGCAGTGTCTGCAGGTTTAACTCCAGCCCTGGAGGGCCGCAGTGTCTGCAGGTTTAACTCCAGCCCTGGAGGGCCGCAGTGTCTGCAGGTTTAACTCCAGTCCTGGAGGGCCGCAGTGTCTGCAGGTTTAACTCCAGTCCTGGAGGGCCGCAGTGTCTGCAGGTTTAACTCCAGTCCTGGAGGGCCGCAGTGTCTGCAGGTTTAACCCCAGTCGTGGAGGGCTGCAGTGCCTGCAGGTTTAACTCCAGTCCTGGAGGGCCGCAGTGTCTGCAGGTTTAACTCCAGTCCTGGAGGGCCGCAGTGTCTGCAGGTTTATCTCCAGTCCTGGAAGGCTGCAGTGCCTGCAGGTTTAACTCCAGTCCTGGAGGGCCGCAGTGTCTGCAGGTTTAACTCCAGTCCTGGAGGGCCACAGTGTCTGCAGGTTTAACTCCAGTCCTGGAGGGCCGCAGTGTCTGCAGGTGTAACTCCAGTCCTGGAGGGCCGCAGTGTCTGCAGGTTTAACTCCAGTCCTGGAGGGCCGCAGTGTCTGCAGGTTTAACTCCAGTCCTGGAGGGCCACAGTGTCTGCAGGTTTAACTCCAGTCCTGGAGGGCCACAGTGTCTGCAGGTTTAACTCCAGTCCTGGAGGGCTGCAGTGTCTGCAGGTGTAACTCCAGTCCTGGAGGGCCGCAGTGTCTGCAGGTTTAACTCCAGTCCTGGAGGGCTGCAGTGTCTGCAGGTTTAACTCCAGTCCTGGAGGGCCGCAGTGTCTGCAGGTGTAACTCCAGTCCTGGAGGGCCGCAGTGTCTGCAGGTTTAACTCCAGTCCTGGAGGGCCGCAGTGTCTGCAGGTTTAACTCCAGTCCTGGAAGGCTGCAGTGCAAATTTATGTCACGGATTAGGTGAAGCCCATATTTCCTGTATTCACGTCCTAAATTGGCTGCAGACGGAAAGGAAACCACAAATACCGACAGACACTACGACCCTCGAGGACAGATGAGTCAGACGGACTAAACAGGTGTTACTATGAGGGCTGTAGCCCTATGGATTACCACACATCCATTTCTCAGCAATATTGGCTTAAACGTTCTTGCTTGCCTTTCTTTTTATTTCACTTTGAAGCACAAGATCTTTAAGGTGCACCACCTCATTGCATTGTGTGTGTGTATATGTGTATTTAAATGCAATATGCAACCAACCACGCCAACGACAAAAGCAACACACACACCACAAAGTAACGACCCTGTCCAAGCCCACTCAAACCGCGAGGGGAACAACTTCCGGCCTTTAACCGAGGAATAAAGCAGGGAAGCCATGTTAAGATGGATCAACAATGGACATTCTCAGAGGGAGAGAGAGGGAGAGTGAGGGAGAGGAAGTGAGAGAGAGAGTGGGGGAAGAGAGGAAAAGGAGAGTAGTATCCAGTATGGGGGAAATTAACAATGGCGTGGGGGCGGGGGGCAGAGGGTAGTGACACTGTAGTACAGACTGTTCTTAAGGTCTTTTCTCTTGTGACCTTCGACCCAGGAAATACATTTCAAAACCAAGAAGAGGCGGACGACTGACATGTTTCAAAAATGTTAAACATCGCTTAAACTAAAGAAGTGGATAGTGCCATACGCCAGACAGGCGAGAGAGACTGGTCCTTCTCATGACTTAAGTTCCCAAATTTAGAGTACCCAAGTCCTTCCTCAACTTGGAACATGTGAGGTGGAGGTGAGGGGAATCAGGTATGGGTTTGGGAAACATCTGCTGGGGAACTACTGTGGACCAGAAATGTCTAGTCACAACTGAGAGACGGTCAAAAACCATTCCTTTGAGAGCTGGTGGCTCTGACCTCATTTTGGGTGGGACAAGTCTGCCCAAAATTGGTCATAAAAAACCACAAGGTCTGCTGGGGGCCTAAAACCTGGTCCCAGAGAGTCGCGGGGTCGGTTTTTGTTGTTTCTCGCTCTTCGACTGATTACTTAAGAGGTATGAAGTTAACATTTCTCACCTGGTTTCGTGGGTCTGAATTGTCTTGGTTGCAGAATTTGAAGCAAAAATGAAGAAAAAAAAAAAAACCCCAGCAGATCTCGAAGCTCTCTTGGACTGGGGCTGGTGACCGGTCTCTGAGAGAGGCGATCACATTCAGGCATGTGATTGGTCAGTAAGCTTCCTCTCAGATGTGATCATCCAATCAGATGCCACTCCAAGTGCTTCCCTACCCCTGTTCTGGGAGTCTGTGCCACACAGATCCCAAAGATGAAACGGTGACTGACTCAGGAACACCCCACCGTCTACAGAAAGGCTTCGCCCGCAGGCCTAGGCAGAGGTTCCAACCAGCCACACGCGATCCCACAGAAACAAACACCTGGCCCCCACAAGCCCGGCTTCTCGGCCCGCCAACCCCCTGACGGCGTCTCGCTATTTGTGTCAACTTTGGTGTGACTTCCAAGACCATTTCCTGTGTACAGAGCTGGGTTGAGCTCTCTCTCTCTTTCTCTCCCATTCGCAGAAAGATGAAAAACCTCTGAGACAGCAGGATGAATGGAGTGAGAGAAAGAGAAAGAGAAAAAAGCAACAACGATAAAAAGAATAATGAAACAGTCTGTTGTAGCAGACGTGTAATTTTCCTATTGCGTGTCCCTACACGCCCCTCTCTCCCTCCCTCTGCTTCCCCTCCCTCCCAGTCTTTCTCTCTTTCTCTCCTTCCTTCCCCCCCTCCCCCTCTTTCGCTGATGCTCTCTGGGCATGGAGCAAACACATAACCTTGGAGTGTTCAAGTCCAGGCTTGAAGCAGTGCTGGGTGCCCCAGACTGCAGGAAAACAGTGACCTTGTTTGGGTTGGAAGGCCTGTTTTTGTCATAGTTTATTCTTATACCTGTTGTGCCATGCTACACACTCTTTCACACAACCAGACACTGACTGTCTTTTCCTCTCTCTCCTCTCAATTCACTTCCTTCCTTCCCTCCCTCTCTCTCCCTCCACCTTCATCCCTCTCACATCGCAATATCTCTCTCTAGACATCACTCCTCTCATTCCCTCCATCCCTCCCTTCCTTCCATCCCTCCTTCCCTTCCCTTCTCTCTGATAAGCCCAGCTATGCCCTGCTACGCTCCCTCTCACAGAATCCGGTACCACCTGTCTCCCCTGCAGCTCTCTGCTCTGGATAAAGCCGGGTGAAAGATCCACTAAACTAAGACAGAGCCCTTTCACCAGCTCCACCCCCCTCTGGGCCCACTGCCCAAAGCAGAGCAAAGTGAGGGAGGAATAGGGAACCCATGTTGTTGTACCACTCAGTCTTTATTGGTGGTATTGGAGCCACGAAGAGTTAGTTTGTCACACCACCCTCATGATGAATATTGGTTAGGGGCTGTCGCCAGGCAGAACACCAGACAATCCTGTGATAATAGATAATATTCATGATATAACTCGCGTCCTTCCAATCGTATCCTTGCATATTCGGGAAAGTGAGCCGTGAACATCTGAAACAGAAAACTTCAACAGACTGAACAGCTCATCCTTCCGCTAGCTAAAGCCAGGCTACTCGGTCGTTAAGCAACAAGCGTCAGCACCTTCCATCGGGGACGTTTCTGATTCGTTCAAAGCGTAGTCATAATTAAGTCCTGAGTTGTGAATGTCATCATGAGAGGGCACCGTTTTCCACAATATAACAGTAATCTCTCACCAAACATAGACTTGCATAAAAAAACTGGTGAAAAATATAATATATGTGAAATATTACTGGCAAGCCTTTCCCAGGGGAGAGGGTGTCTGTATGGGCAAAGCAAGGCCTTCCGCCCCTCTGCGCCCCAGACTGTTACCCACAGTTTCTGCAGACCTGCTGAATACAGAAATCACACCAGCAGTATACATGTGATATGGAGGATATGTGCTTTCCTTCAACTCTATCACACTCAGCTCCACCCAGCTTCACTGGCCCCACTCGGCTCCACCCAGCTTCACTGGCCCCATTCAGCTCCACCCAGCATCACCGGCCCCACTCAGCTCCACCCAGCTTCACTGGCCCCACTCGGCTCCACCCAGCTTCACCGGCCCCACTCGGCTCCACCCAGCATCACCGGCCCCACTCGGCTCCACCCAGCATCACCGGCCCCACTCAGCTTCACCCAGCTTCACTGGCCCCACTCAGCTCCACCCAGCTTCACTGGCCCCACTCAGCTCCACCCAGCTTCACTGGCCCCACTCAGCTCCACCCAGCTTCACTGACCCCATTCAGCTCCACCCAGCTTCACTGGCCCCACTCAGCTCCACCCAGCTTCACTGGCCCCACTCAGCTCCACCCAGCTTCACTGGCCCCACTCAGCTCCACCCAGCTTCACTGACCCCATTCAGCTCCACCCAGCTTCACTGGCCCCACTCAGCTTCAGCTCTGTGTGACTGCCTGCAGCCAATTTGCAAATGCACACCTGTCAATCAAACCTTCAGGGGAAGGCAAGAAGGCCAAAACTACAGTAGGCCTAGAGTTTTCACAAAAACGCACACACACACACACACACACACACACACACACACACACACACACACACACACACACACACACACACACACACACACACACACACACACACAAAAACTCTGACTGGCCAGCTGTGTTGGAAGCTTCTTGAAGCTAATCCCATTTGCACAACTGCTTTACGAGATGGCTGAGCAGGAGCTATGAGACTCAGTGAGTCTTCCACTTCCTCCCTCTCTCTCTCACAATGCACACACACATATGCATGCACACACAGACAGACACACAAAACACACACATACACACGGCTAGTTTCCCACATGTATGGTCTCACCCCAACCCCCATCGTTCCTCTTCCTCCTCTCTCCCCAAAGATAGGGTGATGAAACAAACCCCAAAGAAATTTTTAAAAAATAAAAAAGTAGGTGTGCAGAACAGAAAAAAAAAACACCAAAAGCACAAGCCACACAAAGGGGAGTCCGGAGTGCAGCTACAGCTGCTGTTAACCCACCCTCATCTCAGCACTGACTGAGCACGCTCAGCTACAGCTGCTGTTAACCCACCCTCATCTCAGCACTGACTGAGCACGCTCAGCTACAGCTGCTGTTAACCCACCCTCATCTCAGCACTGACTGAACACGCTCAGCTACTGCTGCTGTTAACCCACCCTCATCTCAGCACTGACTGAGCACGCTCAGCTACAGCTGCTGTTAACCCACCCTCATCTCAGCACTGACTGAGCACGCTCAGCTACAGCTTCTGTTAACCCACCCTCATCTCAGCACTGACTGAGCACGCTCAGCTACAGCTGCTGTTAACCCACCCTCATCTCAGCACTGACTGAGCACGCTCAGCTACAGCTGCTGTTAACCCACCCTCATCTCAGCACTGACTGAGCACGCTCAGCTACTGCTGCTGTTAACCCACCCTCATCTCAGCACTGACTGAGCACGCTCAGCTACTGCTGCTGTTAACCCACCCTCATCTCAGCACTGACTGAACACGCTCAGCTACTGCTGCTGTTAACCCACCCTCATCTCAGCACTGACTGAGCACGCTCAGCTACTGCGGGGGGGGGGGGGTATGGTATCACACATTTACATCACAACACACTGTTCCCTCAAGGAGGGTCCACAAGACCTCGCTGGGGTTGGGCGGGGGGAAACTTTTTCTCCATACAACGCAGAGTGCAACTTCTTTTTTTTAGTCTGGTTTCTTTTCCTCTGCTGAGAACCCAAAAGCTCCAGTGTTCCATACAGCTGTGCAGAAGTGCATTCTGGGAACAGACCCCCCCTCCCCAGCCCCCTAACCCACCCCAGCCCCTTCCTGCAGGAAGTTCTCGAAAACTCAGCTGGCTCTGGTCCAACAGTGTTTATTTCCAAACGGCAGTAATTACACGCACAACTAGCATAAACAACGGGGATATCTTGGACTGGGTGTACAGAGCCTAACAGGGTAATGCACAAAGTCCACATAATGAAAATTAAATTACGGAAGCTTATTTTTATTTGAAATTGAGTTGAGGTTTCATTGCATGGCAAATATTCGCCAGTCTTAAAAGCTGAGCTAGTTTCAAAGAACAGCACACGAGCTCTTGATAACCAAAAAAAAAAAAAAAAAACCAAACACACACACACATACACACACACAAACATGATAACAGACTGAATTTTTTAAAAATGAAAATGCTTATTGGAAATGATCGAATGTTCCAGCTCATTTCTGCCAGGCAGCTTTCAGCCCAAATCCAGCACGCAATTTTCCATCCCGTCCAGAGGTTCACCTGTATATCTCCAAACCAACCTTGCAAACACATGGGAAATCTAGCGCAAACTCACACTGACAAACGCTGGGTGAAACAAGATTATCGAAGTGGTGAAAGGAACCTGCAGAAACTCAAATTATGCACAAACAAGCAACAATAATTCTCCTTTTAAGCAGAAAACAAACCTTGCGATCTTAGTGAGACGCAGAGGGTTTACTGCCTGGGCTCACCAAACGCAGCCGAAACTCTGCCGAGAGCCACGGCCGCGTTCCTACTTCTGTCGCCATGGACGGCAAAATTACATGTCCTGTGCATTTAATAATGGATTAGCCCGATTATGACAGCAACAAACAACGGAGCAGAGGCCAGGATGCCCGCATGAGAGCAGACAGTCATTTACTTGTCTTGGCATGAGAAACGAAAATTACAATACTGTACCAACGTGTTCATTTGCGTAAAGAATGGGCAAATTATTATGAGTTAAGATATAATGCTGAAAACCAGAGAAAACTATGATATCTGTACATGACTTCTGGACAATTTTTAATAATGTTAAAAGTTATACAACTGTTTTAAAATTTTCAAAACTAAATGGCTAATATATGCATACATGATTGTTAAACAGAAAATAATGTAATTTTTGTAAAACGGTGCAAAAATATCTGGATTAAGTGCACAAGATATCAAGTGTTGCATGAAAGTGAAACACGCCAGTCACCAGACAATTGTCAGTGTTGATGTTCAGAATAAAACGCAGCCAATTTTTTTCCCCCCCCAACCTCAATCTTTCAAACATCTGTTCTGCGAGTCTCTGACTTTTCTGACAAAGCAGGTGGGTGTGTAAGAATAAAGGCGTAGTTATTCTTTGCATCGCTGGAACGGTTATTAGAAAAAGAAAACAAAGCAAACAAAGCTTGTAAATACCCAGAAACGTTTTAAATTAATTGCAGGAAGCTGCAGGCTCTGTTCTGCATCATGTGGTCCCAGACTTCTCGAGTGGAAGTCCCAAAGATCACATCAGACCTTGCGAAGTTCTGCCCTGATACACTGCTTTGTAAAGTTAGTTTCATTCTCAGGGTGACTAGAAAAAGCCACAGCTTCTGGGTCTCTCTCTCTCTCTCTCTCTCTCTCTCTCTCTCTCTCTCTCTCTCACACACACACACACACACACACACACACACTCTCTCTCTCTCTCTCTCTCTCTCACACACACACTTATTTACATCATCACAGCTTATTTTAATAGAAACTTAGGCCATTACTACAGTGTGAAAAAGACGCAATACATGGTGAAAATATTTTCAGTCTATCTTTAACAGAAAAAAAAATGTGTTTGTGATCTATACATTTCGCACGGCCCTTTAATTAGACACTGTGATAGATAGTTTTTAGCATGACGATCTGCTTGGAAAAACTTTTACATCTTTGGACTTTTTAACACAACGGCTTGCATTTATAAAGTTTCTGAGAGTTCGAGTGGCTACCGGACTTTTTTAACTCAAAGGGTGAGGTAAAGATATGGACATGGAGGAACTGATCCCATAACTTTATAAACACAGACCTGATCTCAGTTCATTTTGCTATTTATCTCACAGTGGAAAATATTTGCATTTGGCCGGGGGGAAACTGATCCTGGATCAGCACTCGTACTTGAGACACTTTTTTAAAATATGGGGCTATGCATTAGGAGGAGAATCCAGAGATTCTAATATCACAAGACAACTTTAACCAGCACCACAAATCTACAATATATTGCATGAGACTGGAGTATTCTCTTATATGAAGTATGGTGTGAGACTATTAACATAGAGGAACAGCACATATTTCACCAGGTTCCACTGATTCTACCCATGCACCTATTTGTGTGTGTGTGTGTGTGTGTGTGTGTGTGTGTGTGTGTGTGTGTGTGTGTGTGTGTGTGTGTGTGTGTGTGTGTGTGTGTGTGTGTGTGTACTGCCCAAGGGCTGGACCACCAACACCTTTATTCTCATGATCTTTCATGATTTCAGATTCTCAGCATCTGAACTCTGTGCATGAGAATAGGAATACATTATGAGGATAATTCCGAGTTTAGGCGCTGAGTCTTCTTCCCTTCACTCAAAACGACAGTATTACTTTAAGAACTCTGTTTACAGCGCAGATAAACATGAACGCACATGCAATCAGTTTGTTATTTAGAATTTTGATTTCCTTTAGCGTCAACTCAAAAGGTTCCCCATTTGAATCCTGTGTGTTTGCACATTTCGGGTCTTACGACTGCCCTTCCCTCCTCTATGGTATTTCAGCAGTTCAGCCTCCAGCCATCTATTGCCCTCCCGCTGTAATTCACCCTGAATACGTGCGTCTGTCTGCTAAACGCTTAAGTACAGTGTTGCTTCACTAGATCAAGTCAGCAAAGCGTGATTAGAACAATGTCTTATACAAATACCGCAGCAACAGAACAGTCAGAAATTGCAGAAACGAACTCACGCAAAATACTCCTGCAGAAAAAGTAGTCGTAGGGACATGACTGGCACATTAAGGTCCTCTTACAAAATAAATAACAGATGTTCGGAACACACTGCAAAACTAAATCAGACATATTTTCCTAAATATGTGGCACAGATGAATAAATATATTTTCTTCATGCAATTTTAATGGCATGTTAACACGTGATCGCGTCATGCACAAAAGCGTGCGTTTGTGTACAAATGCAATCAAATGGCTATTGAACCACGGAACTTTAAATGCCAGTTACACCAGCACGCTGTAAAGCAGTTAACTATTTATGTACGCGTTATGTGTCCAAATCCCAAAGTTAAATTAAGATTTCCCTCGCCATAATCACAACGCATAACCGAAACTAAAACACAGTGGTACCTCAGGTGGGTGTATAGTGTACAGTACAAAGAAAACGCCTGTGTTTTAATTCAAGATAAAAGTGTCGAAACTTCATTGATTGTCACTTTGAAACCTTCGGATATCCAAACCTGACAGCTATGGCCAGTGCTTTTAGGAAGAGGACTGCTCACTGTATAGTGTATTTCGTGGCTATGTGACTTTTTTCGCTCGTTTACATGATTTGTTCTTTTCCAAGTGTTACTTTACATGATAACTAAAAAAACTCGTTTTGTTTTGACCCTGTTTTAGCAACCCTAGTAGGTACTGTACATACTGACAGCTTGCAGGAAAAATACCGAACATTCCTAACAATGAGGAGCTTCTTTTAAGTTACTTCAGACTTCTCAATCTGCGTATATTTATGTGTCATAACACAAGTTAATAAAAACATATTAGGAGGTATAACTTAATCATGATTTAATCATTCAGTGATGAAATTACATAACCCCTCAAGCCAGGATAACACACAGCAAGCTCATTACACCACATATCGGTACTTAACTACAGTCCAACACACCACAAATAAAGTGTAATAAATTAGCCAGCTAACGTTAGCCATATCCATAAAGCCCAGCGATGGCAGGACCAGCTTGCCGAAGTCCTCATCTGACCTACCGCACTAAATGCACACTGGATACTGAAATAGACTATCCCAAGGAAAAATCTATTTCTAAAGACAATGGTTAAAGTTATGTCGCTGACCGCTGCCTTGTAGGTTGTAACTTTCTGTGGTTCGAAAACCTGCGAATTTTTTTTCCCCAAGAACTTCATGTCCTACCGATCCAGTTAGCAAGCATGCTAAATGACCCTTTAAATCAACTGCCTGTTGTAATAGCCCTGACATGCTACTTACGTTACGCATAAACAGCATTAAAACATGAGAAACACGTTGTTAAATAATTAGATGCGACGCTTATTGTCACTAATTATTATTGCAAAAAGCCTTGTATTTTTTCTGCAGAGGGTCCTCGCTTTGGTACTCGCAGAGTTTGGGAACGACGAAGTACGGAGTTGAGGGAAGCTGACAAAATGCACACCAATTAGCTATCCGTTATCAGGCTAGCGAGGGCAAAAACCATGATGGCACCACACGCACAGCTTTCATCTCCTAAACCAGCGCACTTTCTTACGAAGCGGCGGAAAAGGGTTCAACAAACATCATCTTATACATATACATTTTAAAAGAATTTACCTGCCAGCCCAGATGCCCGTTACTTTCTCTCTCATGTTGGATGCGTGCAACAACCCCTCAGAAAGTTTCAGGAAGGAAACTAAGGCGCGGAAAAAATGCTTCTCTCTCATCATTTCCGCTGTCAAAAATGTGCCGCAGCTGAACCCGGTGGTGTGTAACTAACAGTTAGCTCATTTTCTCCAACACAGGTAACAAAACCGAGTTTGTATTTGCATCGACCATCTTATTCAATCAGTTTGCTCTAAAATTAATTTTATAAGTACGCTTCATACTTCTGGTAAAACTTTTAGTTTAGCCGGCTGGCTAACATTTGTTAGCTTGCATTGTGCACATGGCTACGAGTCTGGTATTTTGGAGTTATAGGGACAAAAACACCTGCAGAACACTGCGACAATGTGAACGTAAGAAATATTAAGTGTGTATTTCACATACAAAATATTGTCACACGGGGCAGCGCTGCCTCAAGCTACCGTAACTGATGCGTTGGATGAAATGTTACACGGTCCTAAACTGACCCCTACCTGTAAGATTATGAATAATTATAATCTGCAAAAATACGTCCATGCACCAACTTCAGCCAGATATTACTGCCATGATCTATCCCATAAACCATCAATAAAGCTGGGTTCTTTTATATGTTGCAATTTTAAGATTAAAAGTTTTTCCAGCGCTAAGCCTTTGCATTTATTCATTCATGCCAGAAGCTAACCTGCGTTGGTCACCTGTACAGGACACTGATGTGGAGGCAAATTCCATATAAACACACGTTTCGGTCTATAGTTTTTGCATGTTGTTGATTGTAACTTTGTTTTTAGCTAGTGAAAAGACAATGCCACGAATGGAATTAAAGACTAAATAAACATTCGTAATAAGAGCATCCAAAAAGTTTATCTTATTGTATCCCATTACTTTCTAAACCGACACATTAGTCAAAAAAAATCAGCTACCACATACAGCAGGTTACTTTACAGTGCTAGGACCCTGTAGAGTAACCTGCTGAGGAAATAAAGGAACAGCATCAGTCCTGAGCATCATAATCATATTAGCAGTGATAGGATAAGAATGGTAAAGGGGAGGAGCTGGGGAGGATGTTCTGACCTCTGTGGGAAGGTCATTTCTCCAACTGGGGGCCAGAACAGACAGCAGGTTTGATGGGAAAATGCATACAGGATGAAGTTCCATTTTATGTAACTTTAAACCACAGTAAACTGGCCCAAACGTTAGTAAAAAAAAACCAAAACAAAGTAATTTTTTTTAATAGAAGAATTATACACAGACAACTGTATGGTGAACAAAAACATTGTTTTATTTTTGTTTGCTGGTTTGCTAACACAGTGTATCTTGGATTCATTTAATGCCTTGTAATTGAACAGATTATGATGTAAAATAAATTGGCCACGTTTCCACTCATCTTTACGACTCTTAGAGGTACCAATTTGCAGACTCCTCCCATTTGGTGTGAGACACTGCCCTTTCCAAGGGTCTTTCTGTCATGACTTTACAAAATACAGGAACTTGAACAAGAAACAAGAAATACGATTCATTTTTAACTAAAAAAAAAGCACATTTGTTTTCAGAGCCCAGAAATGAGGGTAGAGGATTTTCTTGTTTGGTCGATCTTGTCTGAAAATGTTACATCAAATGTAAAGTTCATACTAACTGAAAGCTGAGAGATCCCTACGAAGCCATCTGCACACAAATACCATGGAGAGTTAGGCTGGAATTTCCTCATTATAAACACTGACACAGAGTAATCTGAAGAATCAAATACCCCCAAAAAAAAATGTACCTGTCAATCACCCCAAAACTACAGTGAGTTTAACACTATCACACCTGTTTTCAGTCTGAATATTTGGTTTAAACGGTCAAGGTTTTTATCACGGTTCTCCAAAACTGTTAAAAAAAAGGAATATACAAAAAATGGCAAACACACTTTAAAGAAAAGTTGGCTGATAAGCACCAGAAAAAAAAAAACCTTGATGGGTTTGCAGGAATGCAAACACTCAAACCATAAAGTGCTAACAGACCCACCACCCTTCACAAGGACAAGCCCAACCACCCCACTCAGTACCATCTTCTTAATCACTTCTAGGTTTCTCACAGAACTAACTATTTACACAAGAATACAAGCAAAGTGACAAGGAAATGAAGAGCACAGAAACACCTCCCCACTCTCCAACATACCTGCATATATTCCATTTTCATTTACCCAAACAAACATACAGTCTACAGAGAGCTTAGAATAGGATTCCAACCAGATATTTTAATCTAAAAATGATTCAGGAGTATTTAATTTATTATAGATATTTTATGGTACAATAGGCTAAATTTGAAATTAATTTGTACACAAATTAAAATAAGACCCAGATATGGTACAAAACCAGTTTTGCGATGTGTTCTATGTGGTACAGAACCCAATAATTCCAAGCTCTCACCATATCTACTATGTATTTTATTATATACAGATGACAATCAGAGATAAAAAGTGATTGCAATGCTGTCTTTTTGACCTACAAAGATGATCTGTATAAAGTCCTACTCTATAGGAATAGTAGAGAAGTTGAATGTAAAATATACAATAAAAGGCATGCAGTCTCCCCAGGTCTTGAGAGGCTTTTGCTGGCTAAATGATAAATGCTTCAGCACTGGTCTTGTAGTAATATAAAAACCAAACAGAACATGGCTTTGGCAGAACAAAAAAAGGCACAATTCTTTCAGAGAGACCCTCCAGTGGCCACAAAGAAAACAGACGAGTGCATGAAGAGTCCACTACAGGGGGAATTCAACAGGACATACTGCTGGGCTTCAGTCTCACTGATCCTTTCTAAAAAATACCAATGAGAGCATTCAGAAACTTCCTCCAACGTACCGAGGGTATTGGGGATGAGGAAGTTAAGGTTTCATGGCACTGAAAATGGGTAGAACTGCCAAATGCCGCCAGTTACTCACCAATCTGAACCAATCACTGTGTTTCATTGCGAAGAGCAAAACTTTCTGATTGGTTTAAACAATTCGGTGATGAACAGGTAATTTCAGCTCCGCCCATTTTTTGGTATCCTGACATCTCATTCTCCCATTATTAGTGGGGAGATTTTCTTGCATGAAATGTTTTATTTTTGTTTCTGGAACATTTTTAAAAAATGTATACACAGACTGACATTGCTAAGTTATACCACTCCACCTCTAGAGGGTGCCACAGTTGAGGAATCGGCAGTCATCCTTTAACCTTGCCTGCAAGTCAAATCAGCTGCCATTTTCCTCACTCCAAACAACACAGCACCACAGAATCACTAGCACTGATAGGAGAGGGGAAAGGGGGGGATGGTGTGTAGCTGGCAACCTGTGGTGTCCCTTAAAATAGCAGAGAGGAGGAACCAATTCTGTGGTAACAGAAAGAACCCCGGGCCATTTTAAGCCAAGTTTACTTCCTCATTTCAATCAAATGTATGCTTCTTAAAAGGGCAACAGAGAGCGGTGACGCAGAGGCTCTCAGAACTAGCTGGGACGAGTGATGTCCCCTCATTTTCTCAGTAAAATCGCAAACGGCATAAGGGCATCACATCCGTAGCACAGAGAAGAATGTAAGTCACAGCATGAGGATAATACTTCTCCACAGGCTGTGTAAAAATGTGTGCTTTTATGGCCGTATGTCGGAATACCAGAACATTTAACCAGCCCAGCTGTGGCGGGTGGGAGGTAGGCAAAGTAATTCCCGCTCGAACAAAAAACAGCCTCAGCACCTGGCTTAAAACATGTATGCAAGGGAGAGGAGGTGGAGACCATTTTTCAAATTTTGGTTGCAGTACCCTTGTAGACACGGGGTGGGGGGGATAAGCCGCATGTCTACCTTTAAATTGCACTTCATGTCACTGTTGTTGGATGCATCTGGGTGGACTCCATGCAATCTCTCTGGCCACAGGTGGAATCAAAAACACATTACCAGATATGTAAGTTTATGTGTATGCATAAATACACACGATTTCACAGTGTGCCCCAAAACCGTTATGTCTGCATTTATATTCTTATCACAAACTCATATTCATAGTGATTTTGAACCATATTATATAAAGTAAACAGAAGACTAATAAAAATATATATATATGATTGTAATCTTAAAGTGACAGACTAGTTCCTTCCTTTGAAGAAAACTAGACAAAAGCAAAAGAAACAGAACATCAAGTAACATAGTTAAAAATATAGAGTGAGCAAAAATAGTAATAATAATAAACAAAAAAATCTGAAATGACAAGACTCAGATGACGAATCAGTCTTAAGAGCGTGAGTGACTTTGCCGGCAGCCAGAGGAGCTGGATAGAGAAGAAAAGCGCTGCTTTTTACGGTCTTTTTTCTGAGCAACATGGAGAGCTCGAGGAGGAAGGATGTGGCCCACTCATCTGCCCGGATTTCCACGGCGCAGAGCTGGACACAGGGTCAAACGCCCAGCACAAAGCGGCCTTGTGTGGGTCACAATCAGGACTCTGTCCTTTATTGGGTCTTGGGAAGTGGCGTATTGGTGTGTCTGTTTGTGAGCGTACAACCCAGTGAGCACGAGTGTGTGTGTGTATGTTTCTGTACAAGCTCGAGTGCATGTATGTTAGTCATGTATGTTTATGAGTGTGTGTGTGTGCATACATGTATACAGGAGGTCCTCCGGTTACGAGTTACGTCATTTCGTGGTTACGACGCACTCCCATAAATTAAATTAAATAAATAAAGGTAAGGAATTGTTCTCTTTATTTTTTTTACTACCGTTTCATTTAATTACTGTATTTTATATGTCCTTCATGTGTTGTGTGTACAGTGTGAGCGACTTAAGGTGTTAATTTAAGTATAATTTAGGTATAAATTCCGACTTATGTCGAAAATCGGCTTATGACACTTTGTAGGAACGGAGCTCATTCGTCAAGGACTCCCTGTATTTGTTAGTGTGTGCCTGTGTGCAACCATGTGACTATGTATGCATTAAACTGTGTGTATGTGTCTAAGTGCATGTTTGTGTCCATTGTTGAGTATGTATTTGTGTGTGTGGATATGCATTAGTGTGACTGTATGTGTATGTATATGCCTTAGTGCCTGCATATGTGTGTGCTTATATGTGTATAAGGGTGTATGTATGGATTTGTTAGAGTTAGAGTGTTTGGATTAAGGTGTTAGTGTGTTCGTGTATGTAAGTGTCAGTGTGTATGTATATGTATGCACGTGTGTGTGTGTGTATATGCATTAGTGTGTGTGTATGTAAGTGTTGGTGTGTATGTATGCATGTGTGTGTGTTTATGTGCATTAGCGTGTATATGTAAGTGTCTCTGTATGTAAGTGTGTGTGTGTATGCGTGTATGTATGTGTGTGTGTGAGTTGGCACAGGTGAGCTCCAGGTGAGCTCCAGGCCGTGTGGATTCTCCTCACTGACTCTGCAGCCACTCTGTACGCAGCTCTGCCACCTCTTTGCCGTACCAGTCATGCAGCTTAGAGAAGCACACCGTTCCCGGCGAAACAGGGCTCTCTGGCTCCAGGGAGGAGGTGGAATACCCAGCGGTGCCCCTGCGGCGGGGGGGCACAGGGGGAGGCCGCACCCCACCGTCGCTGCCCCCATTCCCCTCCCAAACCTGGGAGCCCTCGTAGCCGTTGGGCAAAGCTGGGGGCTTGCTCCAGGACACCCCGTTCTCCCGCGCGCTCCCCCCCAGCAGCTGCACCTCGTCCTGCGGCCCGCGCGTGTACGAGGCCTGCACCGCGACCGGAGCCGGGGGGGCGTGGGTGGAGGAGGAGGGGGCCGCCGGCAGGCTGGGCTGGGGGGCGGCTTTGGAGCGCCCGCTCTGCTGCTTCCTGGAGCCCCTGGCCTTGCCCTGGCTGCTCGCCCCGCTGGCCTCCTGCATCTCCTCCAGCTGCCTCTCCAGCTCCTTAACCACCAGCCGCATGTAGTCGAAGCTGGCCCGCGACAGCGCCTTCACCCAGGACTCCATCCCCGCCTGGCTCTCGGCGGCCATCTTGTAGATGCGGGCCTTGGCGCAGTCGAACTTGATGGCGAAGGCGAACTCCTCCGCGGACTCGCACAGCTCCACGGTGCAGCCCTCCAGCACGATGACTCCGATAGGCTCGCGGCTCTCCCGCTCCTCGAAGTAGAAGAGCATGTTGCCCTTCAGGATGAACCAGCGGCGGTGGTACGCCGTGTTCCGCTCGCCCTTCTTAAACAGGAACCCCGTCTTGTCCGGCGGGGAGTCGCAGGTGGCGTAGTGCGCCACGCTGCGTTCGTTCAGCTTCATCGCTCCGCTTGGATTCCGCTCTGTAAGTGCCAGTAACAGGAAAACCAGTTAGCCTTTTCCCCCGTTTTTCCCTATTTCCTCACCCACACCTGAGCTCACCATTCTCCCACAGCAGCCAATAACCTACACTAGCGTGGCTAACTAGCACTGCTGCTAAGTGATGCTGCTTAGGTACTGGTATAGAAACGTGGCTAGCTAAGGTCTGGCACTATTACTCATTCTCAGAGGGAGGCACTTAATGTTCTCCCACTGGATAAGAGCATCTGCTAAAGGACTGTAATGCGGTTTCCATGGGCGGTGTTAAGCCACCATGTTAGGTTTTCAAGCTATTAGTTACAAGTCTGACGAATGAGGACTCAAACTAGTTAGTTACACACAACAGTGGTGCACAAGGGTGGAACTGTTTTGGCATTTCAATGCCGTTTTATCTGCACAGCACTTTTTACAACACAAGTTGACACAAAGCAGCTTTACATATCCCAGGCCTGAGACCCCCAGAATGAGCCGAGGGCAAGAGCGCCAACGACAAACTCCGACTAACAGAAAGAAACCTTGAGCAGAGAGGGAACCCATTAACATTATAAAAAATAATCAGCATCGCATGCCATTTTCAGCGCTCAATTATGTAACTAGCCCACAGATTTGACTTTTTTTTTTTTTTAGTCATGGGAGGCAGCTGCAGGCGGCCTTGGAGAAGCTGTTTTACTTAGGGCCGGTATGGGAGAGAGCTCTCGCTTGAGACTGCAGCTGTGCGGAGCGCTAAGCCAAGATAGCAGGGTGGAGCGAAGAGCAGTGTCCTCCCCAATCCTCATAGGACCTCAGCTGGATGCCACTGGCAAACACGTTATTCCATTATTTCATTTAGTGTCCGTGTTCTTAAGCAATAACTGTACACAACATTTCAGCAGAATCCACCTACTGTTCCTTTTCTGGAGCGCAATCATGGATGCCCTTTTATTCTTAGTGTGCTCTTAAAGAGTAAAATAATGTTACTTAAGAGTACTCTCTCCTGCTCAAAGACAGGTGTCACAGAGGGCTGTTTATGAAAGCAAAAATACGCCTAGGCTTGTTAAGCCAGAACGTCAATCTAGAAAAAAAAAAAAAAAAAAAAACTGGCTAAACTTTCTTTAAACTGTCATTATTTACCGGTGCAATCTGCCCTTGTGTAACAAAAGGTTTACGGAACGGCTGGGATTTATTTTGCAACCGCTCAAATTACGACTTAAAGCAAATTCAATGAGAATACAATAAGCTCTTTCTCTGTGGAACATTACTGGGTTGTATTTCTCTAGTCAGCCATGAAGTCACAAGCAATGTACAAGTGCAGGTAGCTTCTCCATTTGGTTGGTAAAACATTTTTAAAAAATTGACATTGACTGAATGGTCATTTGTAGTCTTTACAGTTTATAAAACATCACACTACAAATATAAAATATATATATGTCTAGATTTTTGTCAACCATTTTGGCTGGGTAAACACAGAGTTTTCTACCCTGGCCACGAAGGTCAATGCACAGGACAGGGACAGACAGGGAAAATGGTGGAAAGACACAGATGGAGAGGTCGATGAGCGCTCTGGGTGTGCAGTGAGGAGGGGACTGTCCTCGGCAAGGCGTACTCACGTCTCTATGGCATGTCCTGCAGGGAGCGTCCGCACCCCAGCTCCACACCGCGATGTGCAACGGCTCCTGGCCTCTCCATTCCCTCCCACTGCGGCTCACGCCTGAACACCAAACACAGCCACACTCAGAGACTCACACGGCACTCAGTTTGTCTCTTAATATTTAAGCACACATAAAGGTATAAATTCATACGCACAACCAAATTATGCAGCTAGATGTAAACATTTTATGTACATATGTTACAACTTTATTTAACTGGGAAAGTCTCACTGAGATAGAGCATCTTACAAAGCTACTTTTTATATACTAACACAGTTCAGCTTAAGTACTTTGCTCCACTGTGAATTGTTCAGGTGCTGTGCCCAGCCCTGGATATGAACCTGCAACCTCCACTTTATGAGCCCAGTTTCCAAGCCAATGAGCCACACAGCCATAACACACCATGCAATGCGAACATAGATGACATTACCCTCGCTCATATTCAGGTTCATATATGACTTTTAAATGACGTTTTACGATGAATAACAGGCATACTGTAACTCAAAAGCCCTTAAGTATGAATGGAAATAAGGTTAATATGTGTACGCACTGTACATTCCCAGACATTTAGGCGGGTAGACTACCCTTAACTTCACCAGTCAAAGGCCACGCAAACCATGCAGACCAAAAGCTATCAAATACAGCAGTATGGATTTAGTCATGTTGTGGCAACAACATATTAGAGCAGGAGTAATGCACAGACTCGAATAAAAAAAACTTGCAATCCTCCGTGTATGGCAAAACGCAGGCGCTCCTGCACTACAGGCGAGCTGTGTGAGACCCGACAGTCAAGCACACGTGATACACAGGACAACCATTATTCACTCACCACCACAATGAACCATTAACATATTTTCCTAATGCCATTTTATTTTTGCTGTAACTGCACATAACCTGAAGGGAAGTGGACTCAACGGGCACTTCCCCGGGCTGTTTACTTGTGGCTGTTGTCGATCTACATTTACTTGCTTTATAATGCTGATAAAGGACCTTATATAATTCCAGATGTGACCATTATTTAGCAAATCCTTTGTCTTTCATTCGCCCAATTTCCAACGTATGATGAAGAATACTAATACTGTAAAACCACGGTCAATTATAACTAAGAAAAAGCCGACCACTGAACGTCGCTTGTCTTACCAACTCGTTTGATGGCACCATACAGATTCCATTGCTATAGAAAATGGAAATGTTGGTTTGCCGCATTAACGCCATGTGCGTACATGACAACTGTGAGAATGTGTTTGTAGGAATATCGTTATCCCATCACCACTTACAATTATTGTTTGCGTGTCGCTATTCTGTAAGCTATGGCTGACTTAGCGATCTGAAATATGTCCTTTAGGACATGTTGACTAGATATAGTGCTAGCTACTCACTTTAGCCACGTTAGCCAGCTAGAATTGGGAGATGTCCGGCTTGACCAACTTCATTTTGTCCGAAAAAATGCCTGAGAAAAAACAGCTGATTCAAACAGTTTGGCTGAAACACATCAGGGATGGTAGCTACACTGGCCAGCCAGCTAGCTAGCTCCCAGCTTTGCTTTCCCACATTCCCACTGGCGTTATCGATCAACGCAATGTATTCCTCTATAACATTAGCCAGCATTTTCATTGCAGGGTAACTGAATTATCGATAGCCATCCAGCTAGTAACTGTTTGCCTAGCTCATATTGTTTTTCACGTCACTTAAAACTTGGCAAGCTAACACTAGCTTTTTGTTCTACTGACGTGTATCCTCGTCCACAATGTTCAAAATAAGCGGCCGTTGCCTGTTAGCCAGTAAACCACTGTTATCCTTCTGAAACTTAACTATTGATAAACCTGCCACAGATCATTTCCCGGGTAAGACTAAACATAATCGCTACATAAATCACCTTTCGCTGCCTAACATTTTCAGTCCACGGGGCAGCTAAGGTTAGTTAGCTCGTTGACGTTAGCCAGTCATGGGTTTCTCACATACTAACCACCACATGCTTTAAAACTCTGCATCAGAAATGAAATTAAAAGTACCGCCACATTAAGCACGATGGCTCACTCTCAGCAGAAGGGCTTTCCGTTCCGCACAAATCGATCAGAGTGATCACACATGCGCAGTGTTTAGCAAACTTACTCAGGGAGCAGTGAAACGCAGTCTGGCACCGCTCTGTCCTCACCGCAAAGTACGAGAGTCTTTAGCGAGTCCTCACAGTTCCTGAAAACAATCAACTTGGGAAAACCGACTCACGAATGCGATTTCACAGCCCATGGCCGCGACTGAACTCACCCGACGGTCGAGACGGTGGGTCCGCTCCCTAATGGCCATTGCCAGGGTGGATGAAAGGCAGCAGAGTGAGGGAGCCAGCGGCCTGTGTGCACAGCTGAAGGTGTTCGGCTGGAGCCTGTATTTGCTCAGAGTTTCGCAGGGCAGCGTTAGTTCAGGTCTCACAAATTTCAGATACGTGTCGCTGTTTGTCCCGTTGGAATGCAGGAATGTAGTCTTCGGTGCGGCCACCCTGAAAGGCCAGTGTCTAAGCGTTTTAGGTTTAGTAATATTGCACCTCAGTTCTGTAAAACCACTATTCTGTTTTCCTTTTCTCTCTGCCGGCCCTTCTATGACCGTCTTCGAGGTTTTTTTCACCCACATCACGTGACTGATCTTAACCCGCACATCCTTTGGCGAAAACAATAGCAGCTTTCTAAATTCCACAGTGGCACCGAATGCAATTAAATACCAAGTCAGTCCATCAAAAGAATAATTGTATGAACAAGTTACAAATCGCATAAGCCCAACAGATAAGTGACTTTGCCGTATCGAACTTCCTCTACTTCAAGCATCGTAAAACTGAAAACACTGGCTAGTTGTTAGATAAATGGGCGTATATTGTTCTTTCCTGAATCTATTGACTAACAATAGACTCAAATTATGTTTTCATGTGTTGATGAAAACTTTATTTGAAATGAAAATGAAAACCATCCCTTTTTGATATATTGTAAATGTACGTATGATGTGAAGCTCACCAGAGTGACACTTGTTAAGCTAGCTGTCAGGATATAGATGCATACAACAGTGCATGAATATTAGTACTGTAATACTTATCAGTAGTTTAGCACATCAAATGTGTGTACTATAGTTTAGGCACATAATGATTTCAGAATGCCAAGTCTGCTGACAGTTTTAGCACAGCATGCTGGTAAATTAGTGATGGGTGGCTTCCATTGGGCCCTTCTGAAACTGCACTTCTTTCTTCCTCAAATACTCATACTGACCTGTACAAACTTCCAGGATTTTGCAGCGATGCACCCTACCCATGCTGTAATTCTGCACAGGAAGTTTCTGGCGCCCTCATAAATCTCTCGAGCGGACTTTGCTCTATATTCTAAACAAACTGCCAGAACTCTGAACAGACTCCTCGTTTGCATCTTTCTCAAGCTTCATTCCTGCAGATGAAGAGTAGTGCTGGACCTGAGTCACTCTACTGCCATTAAGAGCACCAGCCTATGTTTTATAATATTCTCTGTATACCTTTATTCTCCAGGGGTTCGGCTAAATCACCTTTTAAGGAATCTGGGAAAAATGTTCCTCATTTACGTAGATGGACTTGGCTGGGATTTTTATATTTCCATGTGGGAAATGTCCATTGTGAATCAATGTGTGACAGCTTGTTTGTAAATGGTGTTATACAAAATGAATACTGACATTGATACACACAAATTATAAATATATATATGCACATTTATACTCTTTGCATTGCATATCAGTTGCCTTGTGGGAGTAACCATTGTTTCTGTGAAATAACAGACAGAGATGAAACAGTGGAGATCTTGTTTGGTTTATTGATTTGCTTTCATGAAAGGAAAAAATGTTATAAAATGCCATGGTGCAAGAATGTCCTCCTAAACTCCCAATATATTACTGTACAAATCTACTCTGATTATACTATGTACACAACGGCCACAATAAGTCCAATAAGAGATTACGGATTGAGAAAACAAAAGGAGAATAAGAAAATCAGGAAAGTGTCTCCATATCAAGACCTGTTGCTATTTCCAACTCCAATGCGAAAGGGAAGTTACCACCACACAGTCAGTCAGCAGGCACACACACATATACACAAGTACACGCAAACACAAGCATGCACACATGCGTGCTCACACTATGGATGTGCAGTAATACACACACACACACACACACACACACAGCACACATATGCAAACATATGTCCACATGTGCACATGTAAGTAAACACATGCATGCCTGTATGGCTGTTTATGCTGTACATATACCTACACCCACACACACATACACACACAGAACATTCCCCAGTACTGATCCACTTCCTCTTCACCCTAAAACACTGAGATACACACACCCCCTGCTCAGTGATAACAGAGAAGACACAGGCTCATTTCAGCAAAGGCTTCTGGGAGATAGAGATTAGTGGTTTCCCTACCCACCCCCAACCCCCCTCCCACAGATTGTATTGCACAATCGGGCCCAAAATTTCAGCCCCACCCACCCAGTCTGACCACACCCACCCAGTCTAAATACTCGTAACAAGGAATGTTTGTCATAAGAAAGCCACACCTCCAACCCACCTCTTATTGGCTCTCTCACACAGTGGCGGGCAAGGAGAACCATATCTGTGCCAGCATTGTATGCCAACTTCTGCTTTTAATCACTTTTTCAGCTTAATCATTTATGTTATCTGATTTTAAAGCTACATTTCTTGATCAACTCATGAATGACAGCTGGCAAGTGTTATCTTGTCCCTGCATGAAACATTTCACTGCGGACCAATGTATGAGGGAACCAGCATTTGTGTATCCAGCAAATTAGCTTGTTGGGCCTGGGTACTTGGAGGGAAAAAATATCTACGTACAGATCGCCCCCACCCCCCCTCCCCCGGGAACGGGCACGCCCACCCCTCGTCCATGTAGTTTCGAACAGTCAACAATAAAATAAAAATAAAAAACACAGTAAAGACAAAAGCTTACCAAGGTTACAATGCAAGACATTGACAGAAAACAAGACAGAAAAGAAGATGGATAGAATTTCTAGTCTAGTCCAGAGTCCCACATCATGTGTTCACCTCCAGGGGGCAGTCATGAGCTCATCATGTGCCAACGAAAAGAAAAATTTATGAAAAATAGGGGCTTAGGGCAGGGACACAGAGACACACTAGAAATTAAGATTTGAGTTTTCAGCCTAAAAGAATCATAAGAGTACTCTCCCTCAGAGCACATGCAATATTTACAGGGATCCCCCAAAATACGACCCCCCGAACTTTAACTGAACCACAGTTAAAACCTAAAGGCCTTTTAGCTCAAGGGCTCACAAAATGTCAGACACAGAGCCCCTTACATCGAGAGTCCAAATGAATGTGCCTGAACTTAAACCACATGCTCAGGCGCGTGTATATGTGGTTATCACACAGTGAGCTGGCTCTGAATGTGCACACAGGACAGGGGTGTGCTCAGGATGAAAAAAACACTGCAGATCTGGTCCTGGACTGAAATGGCACTGAACTGAATGGTTGTGGAGTGCGGTTCTGTTGGTGATGCCACCGTGATTGTGTATGGAGTGACTTGTTTTTAAATACATCAGTCCCCTCTTCTTGTTATAAAACATATCACACTAGTAGCATAAAATATCTCAAAGATTAAAAATGCTGCAAACTGGTCTTCACCCACTTTTCACTCCTCTTTTCTTCATCTCCTTCTTGCAACTAACAGAGCACTGAATAATCTGCAGTATGTTGTTGAAATGACTGCTACAGCTGGATATGGTGTTAAGACCGTGACATTGTCTCTGTTGTATAAACCTATGTGATGCACTTCTCATAGTCGCTCTGGGTAAGAACATTTGCTAAACGCTTACATGCAAATGTATGCAAACCTCTTTGTGGACACTTAGTATTCATGAGGGAAAGTGCGGAAAAACCGCTCATCCTGAATACACCCCTAGGGTGGCACAGTCCACTACTCACTGGGGGGGGCTGGAGCAATCCATTGCATCACAATCGAGGGGTGGGGGTGTTGTGGGCCATTGCAATGTGCGCTAGGGAGGGAGAGACAAGTGTGGCCCGTTCCACATCAGTCCAAAATGGCTCCCCTGCGACAGGCCTCCTCTAGCTATGACAGTAGTTCTGCATCAGCCAAAGCTCCTTATAGAAAATCTGGCCTTATACAAACTAATCTGTTTGACATTCATGTTCAGAAAAAAACAAAATACTAAAAAAAAAACACAGTAATCATAATGCTAACTCCAGTGTGGGGGTTAATAAGGAACATTAACAAATAATAATAATAATAATAATCATAAAAACATAAAAAAACAGCAGTGCTTTACAAAAAAAAAACCACAGGACCTACAAGACTGAGGAGTCCAGTTGCTGACTTTCAAACCGTAGATTTGGCTCGCAGTGGTGATTGGTGCTTATTTTGGTACCAATTTAAGGGAAAAAAAAATCTAATAAAAATTTCAAGAAAGGTTAAGAATCTCATTAAAGCAAGGGAGTTTTTTTTTAAAGATGCGTCCATGGATTTAACAACAACAACAAAAAACAAAACAAAACACAAGATTGTCATAATTTCCCACCAGTCAACAATGAAGGTGGATGTCCACAGTTTTTAGGGAGGTCCCACCTCTTCACCGCTCCTTTTGTTGCAGTTTTTTCCCCTCCTTCCTTTCACTATTTTTGTTCTCGTCCACTTGAAAGTCCATCACCATAAGTGTTTGTCATTTGTTTTTCCGTGAGTGAGAAAGTGTTAAGGAGCAGGAGAGAACAGGAGAGGAGCTTGAAGGATAAGCCCCTCCTCCCACAGGGGGCTCGGCGGGTGATGGTGGGGGGGTGAGGGGGGTTTCACGGGCCGGTGTGCGGCCGCAGGGCCTGGTGTAGCCGCTCGAAGGTGGGTCGGTCCCTGATGTCCCGACTCCAGCATCGCATCATGAGCTCGAACAGAGACGGGGGGCAGAGGGGCGGAGCCGAGAGGAAGATCTGGGAACAGACAGCGCAGATGATGCCAACGATTCTTTTCTCCATCACTCTGAAAATTCCCCCCATTTTCCCCACCCAAGCTAAACTAAACGTAACCATAGTGACCTTTCTTCCCCCGAGTCAGGAGGAGCTAGCCGTGAACATGCTACTTCTCCGTCTCACACAGCATCTTTGCACGCTGCGGATATGCCATCAGTCACATACTTCTCTATGTCATAAACATAAACATGATTCATTTCTCCATTCACTTCATTTAGACCCCAAAGAACAACGCAATTCTGAGCCAAATCACTGCCAATGTTTCTGATACATTAAACAAACTGGTGAGTGGGAAATTTCTCCTTTCCCTGATGGGTCTTTTACCATAGAAGTGGGCTGGCCTCACTTGGACCTGTCTGCACATGCTCAGGTGAAGGTGGACATGCTTACCTGTCTGCCCTGGTTCCTGAAGAACTCTCCGGTGTTCTCGATCACCTGTTCGTCGGACAGCAGACTGTAAGGCTGCTCTTTGCAGAGAGTGAAGATCTCCCACAGCGTGACGCCAAAGGCCCAAACGTCACTGGCGGTGGTGAATTTCCCCTGCAGAGATCCAGTTAGTCATTCTTTAAGTGGTTTAAATTTCTCACACTCTGGAATGCCACATTGAGTCTATTAGGGCTCATCATTGCAGCTTCATCTGCCAATTCAGGAGTCATGCACACACACACACACACACACACACACGCGCACACTGACACACACTGACACACACACAAACACACACATACACTCTCACACACGCACACAAAAAACACACACACACTCTCACACACACAAACACACGCACACAAAAAACACACACACGCTCTTTCACACACGCACACACATACTGACAGACATGCACACAAAAAACACACACACACTCTCACACACATACACTGTCGCTGTTACTAACACACACATTCTCTCACACATAAATGCATGAACACACACTCTCACATGCTGTCTAACTCACATAAACAAGCACATATACTCTCTCTCTCTAACACACATACACATACACTCTTTCTCACTCACTCACTCTCTCTCTCTCACATATGCACACACACACACACGTTTGTTTTTTCTCTCTCACACATGCACTCTCTCTCTCTCTCTCACACACACACACACACACACTCTCTCTCTCTCTCTCTCTCTCTCACACACACTTTCGCAGCCTCACCAGCAAGATGCTCTCCCAGGCCATCCAGCGGATCGGCAGCACCGCGCGGCCCTGGATGCGGTAGTAGTCGCTGCTGTACAGGTTTCGGCTCATGCCAAAGTCAGCGATCTTGATGGTGAGCCGGCGGTCCAGAAGGCAATTACGCGTGGCCAGGTCCCGGTGCACGAAGTTCAGGGAGGCTAGATACCGCATGCCTGAGGAGATCTGCACCGACATGTGCAGCAGGTCCGACAAGCTGCGTAGAGAGAGAGAGAGAGAGAGAGAGAGAGAGAGAGAGGGCCGAGGTTAGGCTGAGAGTCGCACCACAGCCAGGGTCTGACGAGCTGCACAGAGAGGAGAGAGGAGCAGGGGGTCTCACCTGACGGAGGGGATGTTGTTGGCATGAGTGAGCGTGCTCTCTATCTCCCGCTGGGAAAGGAACATGTTGAGGTCTCCGTTCTCCATGTACTCGGTCACCATGCAGAGCGGGTCGGAGCTCACACACACACACAGTAGCTGGATGATATTTGGGTCGTTCAGGCGGGACATGATCTTGATCTCTTTCAGGAAGTCGTTCCTTGGGCGGGGTTGGGGGGCGGGGGCAGGCAGAGTTAGGAAACAAGAGTCCTGGGACACAGTGCTGCATCACTCTATCATTACTTTGATCGTGTTGTTTAGCAGACACTTTCAACTCAAAGCAACATACAGGAAGTGAGTTTGTTCAACAACAACAACAACAACAAAAAGGTGCAATATCATCATGAGTTTTAAGATAATGCATATGGCTCCCAGACACCTATACTGTATGTGTGTGCCTGTCTTTGCCAGCGTCCGGTAACTGTGGCTGGTTTACTGTGGAAAAAGTGTTCATCTTATTACCACTAATGACCATTAGTAATTTTTAACAGGCTCTGTAGTACCCATGTAAAGTGCTTACAGGGCCTCTGTGTAGAGCCTAACTTAAGATAGCACATTCAGTCTGATGCAAGACAGGAAGGGTCCCACCCTAAGAGCTGGAAATGCAAAGTGCTTGCTAATTTTCCAGTAACAAGCTGTTTAACATCAACGCGGTAATGGCAACGTCACCTCTGAGAACTTAGCATTTTAGGTGGAGCCTCGCGTCTTGCTAATGACATGATCAGAGACACACAGGGTTACACACAGCATGGAAACTGATATTTAGCTGTAATTACTATCAATTCCTAAGCTTCTAATTCAGCCAATTCACAGGTACCATTTTAGTGAGTTTAGACTGACATGTAGGGGAAAAGCTCATTTGTTTTGAAAAGCAGTAAAGACTGTTTAAGTACCATGGCAGTTCTATGTGCATAAAGTACTATGTTCTTCTTTCACTGCCCCCTTTTTAAGGCACTGGAAGCCAGCTGAGGAATGCCAAATATCTCAGTTCACTGGTAAAATAAAATAAGAATTGGAAAGGATGTGAATTTATTTTACGCATCATACTACATGGTTGGATTTTCCATTTTGACAGCGAACAATAGCTATTTTTCACCCCTGAAATTGTTCTGTGTTACTGTCCAAGAACAGATTGTAATGAGAGTTAATCCAAATAAAGTGGCAAAGTGCAGTTCCTCCTTCTCCCACAAGGAGGAGCAAGTAACCACCCTTGACATTCTCCAGAAGAAAATATTATTGCAAACACCAATGCCAACTTGCAGTCTGACAGGAACAGATTTAGTTAGGACTTTAATCTGGTACATCAGTGAAAGAGGGGACACAGCTTATGGTCAGTGATTAAAAACCATGCCTTCAGCACAAGGAAAGATGTTTCATCAAGTGAGATCACACCAACCCACATTAGAGGCTATCCAATCTGTTTATGTTCAAACAGGACCTAAAGAATTCAGTGATGAAAATCTGGTTCTGCCCAAGGGGTATTTGATGCATTTTAAACAAGGGAGCTTTATCTGTTTTTGGATTTCAGGCCAACTTCTGCTCTTGTCAGTCCATATGAAAGAGCTCACTGTGGTCTGTGATGTAGCTGTTAATATTGAATGCAGCTGATTAGCCGAGTCTCCCACTTCCTGTTGCGTGACAGGAAGTTAGCCGATATTGATGATGTCATGACTCACCTGGCATTGCTTGTGGCATCTGGTCTCAGCTGCTTCACTGCTACCAGCACAGGCTTCCCGTCCCGCTCTGGCAAGGGGGAACCCTCCCCCAAAAACTCTGGCAGGCCCTCCGCCTCGCACAGGTGGACCTGGAAAAACAAGCCAGGTGAGCCGTGTGCTACCTCACATCTTGTTCCCTGTGAGGTCAGGTGGTATGTGTGCTACCTAACTTCCTGTCCCCTGTCAGCTAGGATGAAAGTCATACTCTTTTAAGGATGTTTTCTAGATTATATCCTTGTTCCAATTTATAACATTTTAGAAAATCACAAATAAGGTCTGTCGGTACGTGTTTAGGTATTTGTTGGGCCAATTCAGACTCATGAAAAGATAACGCAATGCACCAGTCAGTTAGAGGAATAAACTAAAACTGAAATGCAGGACAAATTCCACCTCAAATGCAAAACAAAAACAAAAGGGAGTACGGATTTAGAAAAAAATGTTAGACAAACCACTCAATCTATACTGTCAATCCAGACCAACGGTCAACCTAGCTAAACTCCTGTGAGTGCAGGGAAGGGGAACAGCGCGCTGTGGGTGCAGGGAGGGGGAACAGCGCGCTGTGGGTGCAGGGAGGGGGAACAGCGTGCTGTGGGTGCAGGGAGGGGGAACAGCGTGCTGTGGGTGCAGGGAGGGGGAACAGCGCACTGTGGGTGCAGGGAGGGGGAACAGCGTTCTCACCTCCCCAAACTGCCCTTCTCCCAGCTTCTCACGGAAGATCAGGCAGTGTCGGGGGAACTCGGCGGCGGAGATGTCCTTGCGCGTGAGGGAGTCCACGGTCAGCGCGGGCACGGCATACATGTTGCTCCCGGTAACGCCCTGCAGGTTGACGATGTCGGTCTCGGCGTAGTGGGGTACGCTGCTCTGGAAGCACTGATGGGGTGTGCACTGGGTCACATCTGGCTCGGCGTACCCTCCCCCGCACCCTGAGAGAGAGAGAGAGAGAGAGGGACACTGAGACTCAACCTCTCTCACCCACACATCTTAGCAAGGTTAACTTTCTATGGATGTCTGTACAGTGTAACATGAATGCTTCACCCTGACAGAATATGCACACCTGAGCAGCGTATTATATTATAGGTGGATATTATACCTGCTGTATGAGGTGCATTATAAGAGAGCTGTAACTGGCAGTCAACCTGCAGTATAACATAATTATAACAAGTATTATATCTGCACTATAACACAGTTTTAAGAGGTGATGCATCTGCATTGTAGCAAAACAGAGTTGTAATAGGTAGTATCTCTGGTATTATGCCTGCACTATATCACTGTTGTAACAGGAAGAGTAGCTGAGTTATAACATAGTTATAACAGGTAATATATATCCATTATAACACCATTCTCATGGATAATACATCTCCATTGTAGTACATTTGCAGTAGGGAGAGTAACTGCTTTGTAACACAATTGTAACAGGCAGAACATGTCCATTACATCATAGTTGTAATGGGTGTTGTAACAGTATTATAACATGGTTGTTACAGGTGGTGAGCCTGTTATAACTCAGCTGTAACAGGTGTAATACCTGATGCCTCTGCGCTCTGGGACAGCTCGGGCAGCTTGTGCCGCAGCACAGAGGGGTCTTGGTACTGGGGGTCCAGCAGAAAGACCCTCTCATATGGGGAGTCCACCGGGGAGGCGCAGGGGGGGACGGGGGGGCTCTGAAGGATGATGGTGTCACTGCTGGAGGACAGGCGGACTGTCACCTCCTCCTCCAGGATACGACGAGGGGCCTGAGAGAGGGACAACCTAGCCCAGTCAGAGATGGCCATCCCTTGGGAACTTTTACTGAACCGTTTCCCTGTCCCTGGAGCAGTATGCCCATGCCATTTATGTCAAACATTTAAGCTTCTCTTCTGATAGTCCAATTTTACTGCACAGTGACGAAAGAAGGATTTTATGTTGAATAATTAGTGCAACATCTATTTGAAAATACAGTTGTATGGTATCTCTGTCAGGACAAAGTTAATTGTAAACTCTACAGCCTGCTCGACAGATATTAAGGACACATGGTTTTGAAATGAAGAGATCATTCAAAGATTGAGAGTCAGGAGTGGATAGCAAACTGCCTAACCCGAGCAATAACCCTAACCCTAACCCTGAGGAGTGGACAGCACGCTGCCTCTCACCTTCTCCAGGACTTTACACACATACTGGCACCAGAGGATGAGGAAGATTATCACCACCAGCAAGAGAATGATGGTCACCAAGCAGCCAATCAGAATGGAGGTGTTTCCCTCTTCCGCAGTGTCCTTGGCTGCAGGGGTGGTGTCTGTGGGAAAGTGGGTGTGGTTTACGAATAGCCAATAACCGATATTTTTGACATTTCAAGTGTTGGAACTTTTACGGTTTACAGATCACAGCATAATTTTCTACTGTATCCCTGTAAAATTTAAGATGTTGTATTTCAGGAATTTAATCTGTTTGGCAGGAAAATAGCACATGCCTTACTGTAAATAACAGCTTATTTTAGTCAAAATTACAACTCTGAGTCCAAGCTCTTAATGTGGTCTGTGTGGTGTGCGCTGGTCGCAGCCATACCCCGTCTCGCTTTTCTCCGCAAAGGAAAATGTGTAAGAAAATACCTATTCTCTGAGTGGGCGTGGTCCTCTCCGTCTTGGGACAAGAAGTTGTCATTGGAGGCGGAGCCTGAGTGGGGATCACTGTGTCTGCTGGGGGGGGACAGCCAATAGGAGGAGCTTATTCACCTGTGCGCATGCATACTCATGTTAAACTGTAATGTTAATTATTTTTATTTATACTTTATTTAACCAGGAAATACCATTGAGATAAAATCTCTCTTATTTTTCTCAAGGATAACACCAATACATGCGCAAGGTTTCATGAAAAAAAAAACAAGCCATGCAACAGCACAGTGGCACATACAGTGCAGTTCTAGTATGACCCCAACCAGTTAAAGTCTAAAGTACACAGTGCAGTTCTAGTATGACCACAACCAGTTATCTATCCCCCTGTAGAAGCTCTATTCCTTCATGAAGTCAAATCACAAACCCCACCCCTTACTGAACTCATTTCACAGGAAAACTTTCACTGGAGTTTGTCCACTGTTTACTGCTGAAATCTTACGGGTTGTTTTTTTGTAGGGGTTTAGGCCAATGATCAGCGTGTTTACTGAAATGGGCTCTACAAGTAAACTTTGATCTGACATGAAGAAGCTCTGCCTCCTCACCAGACAGGAAGGAGATCTCGCTGAACATCATCCAGGTGTCGGCGAACCAGAATCGGCAGCGCAGGGCCTTGGCGGCACGGCGGCCCAGCGGGACAGTGACGTAGCGCGCGCTTGGGTTGCGGTCATCCAACACTGTGCGGAACTCCTCCAGCTGTGCCTCCCAGTCTGCCACCAGGTGGGGCTTGAACGCACAGGAAACTGCCGAGAAGATCTTCACGCCCCGCGAGAACATGTTGTTACAGTGCACCTGGGTGAGAGAGACAGAGATGGTTATCCAAGATGTTCCACATATTCCTTGCCAATGTAAATTTTGACACTGATGACTTTAACTGACTTACCCCTATCTTTCCCCACTGACATTACGCCAATCACTGCCTTGCTAATGTGGTCCTCTGGCCATAGCCAGTGAAGGTGTGACTTAATACATATTTTCCCCTTCCCTCGGCCATACATGTGTGAGAAGAGGTGCGTTGTCAAAGCTACCTTCATAGCAGTGAAGTTCCGTGGTCTGTCAAAGACAAACTCCATCTCCACGTAGCCCGGACTGAGACTGTCGTTCCTCCAGCCCACGTAGTCATACCCGGGCCACACATGGTACTGGCGGGTCAGCAAGAAGTCATCCTGGCCAATTACGCCATCTGTCAGCTGGCCAAGTCCCCCAGACAGTTTCCTGAGTGGAGAGCGCGAGAGAGACGGTGACAGCAGCATGGTTACCAGGGTTACCAGTTTTCAACATTCCAGAATCCCTTGCACGCTTTCTGCTGAACACTCACATGGATGGCTCAACATTCAACATTCAATGCAATGCACCACCACAGTTCTGTGTGTATCGTTTCATTACAATGGACATCTAATAATTATTCCAAACACAACTTAAGTCACATTTCAAGCCTTCCAAATGTTTTAAAGTCTGTACTAGATATTCTAGATATAAATGTAGCTCTACACATAGGATTGTGATGGCATTGGGTCCTTTCCACATGGTTATAGGGCCAATCTGTATATCCTGCTCAGTGATTCGTTTATTCAGTGTGTACCACTGAGTAATTGGTCCATTCAGCATGAGCTGCTACATGATTGGTCCACTAGTTGTTTGCTATGATAGCAAGAGGATGATTGGTCGCTCTTGTGTGCTACCTACCGGCGCTCATGGTAGCCGTCGTAAGTGGAGTCATTGAGGCTGGTGATGGGATAGCCAGGAGACATCATCACCTGACCCTCTGGAGAACTGTAAGAGGTCAGGCCATCTATAGAAAAGTCAGAGCAGCACCATTAGTAACATGTTAGGATCATTCAAGCTGCTCATAACCTTACAGCACTATGAGCCTGACCAGGCTGTTCATAACCTTACAGTAATATGAGCCTGACCAGGCTGCCCATAACCTTACAGCACTATGAGCCTGACCAGGCTGCTCATAACCTTACAGTACTATGAGCCTGACCAGGCTGCTCATAACCTTACAGCACTATGAGCCTGACCAGGCTGCTCATAACCTTACAGCACTATGAGCCTGACCAGGCTGCTCATAACCTTACAGCACTATGAGCCTGACCAGGCTGCCCATAACCTTACAGCACTATGAGCCTGACCAGGCTGCTCATAACCTTACAGTACTATGAGCCTGACCAGGCTGCCCATAACCTTACAGCACTATGAGCCTGACCAGGCTGCTCATAACCTTACAGTACTATGAGCCTGACCAGGCTGCCCATAACCTTACAGCACTATGAGCCTGACCAGGCTGCTCATAACCTTACAGCACTATGAGCCTGACCAGGCTGCTCATAACCTTACAGTACTATGAGCCTGACCAGGCTGCTCATAACCTTACAGCACTATGAGCCTGACCAGGCTGCTCATAACCTTTCAGCACTATGAGCCTGACCAGGCTGCTCATAACCTTACAGCACTATGAGCCTGACCAGGCTGCTCATAACCTTACAGCACTATGAGCCTGACCAGGCTGCTCATAACCTTACAGCACTATGAGCCTGACCAGGCTGCTCATAACCTTACAGCACTATGAGCCTGACCAGGCTGCTCATAACCTTACAGCACTATGAGCCTGACCAGGCTGCTCATAACCTTACAGCACTATGAGCCTGACCAGGCTGCTCATAACCTTACAGCACTATGAGCCTGACCAGGCTGCTCATAACCTTACAGCACTATGAGCCTGACCAGGCTGCCCATAACCTTACAGCACTATGAGCCTGACCAGGCTGCTAGGCTGCTCATAACCTTACAGCACTATGAGCCTGACCAGGCTGCTCATAACCTTACAGCACTATGAGTCTGACCAGGCTGCTCATAACCTTACAGCGCTATGAGCCTGACCAGGCTGCTCATAACCTTACAGCACTATGAGCCTGACCAGGCTGCTCATAACCTTACAGCACTATGAGCCTGACCAGGCTGCTCATAACCTTACAGCACTATGAGCCTGACCATAGTACTGTAACATCTCATAGTACAAGTTCTCTTGAACACAGCATTGACTAACAGAACTCACAGAAGATGGTTTTCAATCAAGAAAACTGTCATTCTTAAGTGAGCTAAGGTACTTTTTAACAAAAGCAGCTGCTTCCACATGATTCTGTATTTCTTCATCTCCTCTTCTGAAATTCCGTGGAAGAAGCAATAATCTTTCCCAGCTGTTGTTTGGCTCTCTCAGCCATGCACATAAACACCTTATTCATATCTCAAAACAAACAAAACTTCTGAGTGTATTTAGCCCCCATTTTAAAGTACACACAATTCATTACATTACAATTATTTAATTATTTTGCAGTTGATATAGCAAATGGCCACCAGGGGGCAGGATGAGTGACTGAACTTCCATTCAGGATTTCAGTTCCTTGTGTCGGATGGGACTTCATGCTAAGCAAATGAGTCTACTTTGGATTGTTTACATGGCTTCAGGCGCTTGGTGCCGAGACAAATTGGCTCATTACTGCTACTTCAGCTCATTTCACTCTGACAGAGACACGCTCACACAATTTGGCAGTTTAGACTTGCATTTATCTGGAAAAGGTGTGCGGTAGGTATGTTTTTTTTAAAGCGTGAAGACAGCCTTGATCGGTTTGAGTAGAGGGAATCTGAGCCCCAATTCTCTTGAACCATTTCTTCTCGGTGTGGAGTGCAAAATGGATTTGTTATGCAGCTATATGTAAACAAAACTGTAAATGTTGATTCAGCCGTGAATGCACACTGGCTGTGACTCGAGAAGAAACCTCTGGAAATGACAGTAACGGCGTAGGCGTCGATGATCCAGGATAGCAGTGTCCAGAGTGTCCAGAGTGTCCCCAGTTAGTGTTAAAATGTAGAGTTCTCAGCCTCTGGGAGCAGACTGTTAACTCTACAGCACTATGAGCCTGACCAGGCTGCTCATAACCTTACAGCACTATGAGCCTGACCAGGCTGCTCATAACCTTACAGCACTATGAGCCTGACCAGGCTGCTCATAACCTTACAGCACTATGAGCCTGACCAGGCTGCTCATAACCTTACAGCACTATGAGCCTGACCAGGCAGCTCATAATATGGAGTTGTTTGTCCTAGAAGGTTAGGATTACTGACAAATTTCAGTACTGCTAGTCAGTGAGGCTGTAGTTCACTCTAATATCAGTCTTACTGGTGTTAGCATTGCTATTCTTAGTGTTGCTGATGGTGTCAGTACTGCAGTTGTCAGTGTGTCAGTGTTTCGGTGTCAGTCTGTCAGTGGTTCAGGTGTCAGTGTTGCAGGTATCAGAGGTTCAGTGCTTCAGTGCCGCTCACCGTGCCAGGGCAGCTCCACTCTCATGCACATGGTGGCGTCAGTGTGTCACTGCTGCAGGTGTCAGTGTGTCAGTGCTGCAGGTGTCAGTGCGCTCACCGTGCCAGGGGCAGCCATACAGCTCCACTCTCATGCACATGGTGGCGTCAGTGGGTCAGTGCTGCAAGTGTCAGTGTGTCAGTGCTGCAGGTGCCAGTGTGCTCACCGTGCCAGGGGCAGCCGTACAGCTCCTCTCTCATGCACACGGTGGTGTCAGTGTGTCAGTGCTGCAGATGGCAGTGTGTCAGTGTGTCAGTGCTGCAGTGTGTCAGTGCTGCAGATGGCAGTGTGTCAGTGTGTCAGTGCTGCAGTGTGTCAGTGCTGCAGGCGTCAGTGCGCTCACCGTGCCAGGGGGGCAGCCGTACAGCTCCACTCTCATGCACACGGTGGTGTCAGTGTGGCAGTGCTGCAGATGGCGGTGTGTCAGTGTTGCAGGTGTCAGTGTGTCAGTGCTGCAGTGTGTCAGTGCGCTCACCGTGCCAGGGGCAGCCGTACAGCTCCACTCTCATGCACACGGTGGTGGGCAGCTTGGTGACAGGAATGAGGCGCAGGAAACGGCCGATGATGGGGGGGTGCAGGTCCTTAATCACTGAGGCGTAGGCGTTATCATTCGCCTCCATTACCTGGGAGAACACACCCACAATGCATCACACCAATACCCACAATGCATCACACCCACAAGGCCACACCACACCAATACCCGCAATGCATCACACCCACAAGGCCACACCACACCATTACCCACAATGTATCACACCCAAAATGACACACCACACCAATTCCCACAATGCATCACACCAAAAATGCATCACAACATTACCGCAATGCTACACCGCGTTATTACTCACAAAGCAACATCATTTACATAATTGGGAGGAACATAATACTCCATTACCCACAATGCATCACACAACACCACATCATTCACCTCCATTATTTGGATGAACAGAGTAATCCATTACCCATAATGCCACATCACACCATTACCCACAATCCCAAATCATCTTCCTCAATTATCTGGGGGAATAAAGCACTTCATTACCCACAATGCCATATCACACCATTGCCCACAATCCCACATCACACTTTTACCCACAACCCAACATGTAGAACACTACATTACCCACAATACCAGACTGTATGGCACAATTACCCACAATGCCACAACACAAAAAACCCCATATTTTTAGCCTTGTATTGGAAGACTTGTGTGTTCATGCTCATCACCACAAGCTCCGCCATTAACTTTGGAGAATGCAGACAAGAACACTCTCTCTGCAGGCATTTTGATAACAAAGGGATCTATCATTTTGTGTTCAACAAAACCCTAAATAACATGCTAAAACTGACACTGATGAATGACAGAACAATTCAATAATGTATGACCTGAAAATTATAAAGCTTAGAAGCTCAAAGCAACACTATGTGCAGAAAGAGACCTATAATTTTAAGCTCATGATTATTTGCCGTTTTCTTACAATTAAAAAAAAAAATTGACAGCAGTATCCAGAGTGCATGGTTATTAACCGTGTGATCTGGTGGAACACTGGCAGAATCCTTTAAAAGCGTAAAGCTCTTGGGGCCTTTGGGTGGTGCACGCAGTAAAGTCCCACGTGCTGCACAGGAGTGCAGCTGTGCGTCCCCAGGCCGGGAGCTCAATGTTGTGGTGTGAGCGAGAGCAAAAGCCAGGCAGCACATTCATCAGAGGAGTCAGGTCTGTGGCTGCTTCCTCGAGTTGGCTGAGAGTCTGGAGAGGTTTGCTGTGATGCTGATCACAATGTATATGCAAGGTAGAAAAAGTTAAGAAAACACAAAAAAAATTAATATTTATTGATGAAGAAGCTGGGCCAAGCTCTGCCTTAAAAACTACTTCAGTCTGTCTTGGAATGCTGTTATACAAGTTTTGGAAGAGTTTTCATTGGGATATTGGACCATCTTCAAGAGGGAAAGTCTCCAGTTCCTCAAAAGATAAGGAAGGTGGAAAATGTACTCTGCACTCTGCGCTCTAGAAATTTCCATAAGGTTTAAATGATTTTTAGATCTGATGATTGGGGTGTCCATGGATGGTGCTTAACTTATATTAGTTGAGAATGTTGTGAATTGTTTGGCATTTACAGGTTCTTGTCTCGCCCCTGTAGTTCCAAAAAAATAAACATCATTCATCTGGTTCCTCCCTTTCTGCGTCCTGCATGACCGAGTAAGTTTGTTATCTGCCTCCATTTCCTGGCTGTATCCTGTCACGGTGGGGAGAGGGAAAGTGACTCACCTTGTTGCCAAGGCGATTCTTCCATGATTTCCAGGTCTCGCCGTCGCGGCTGTAGTCCAGGCGGTACATACGGGCGAACTCGTTTCCCGTGCCGTGGGCGTGGCGGCCCTGCGTGCCCACCACAGTCAGGAAGGTCAGCTGACGCAGGTCCAGCTGCAGGAACTGGACGTCTGAGGGCTGCAGGAGGCCGGCCGGACACCACGCCCCGTCCCCCTCCTCACGATTCAGCCTGAGGGCCAGAGAGACCCATCCATCTGACTCTGACCAGCACTCACTAAGACCCACAAGGATCCCAACCCTGGTCCTGGAGTGCCACTTTGCATTCTGCTTTCCATTCCAACAAATCTTTCTATTGATTTTAACCCCACTCCAGCAGAACCAACTCCCTGACTTTAGCCCAAGAAGCAAATAGTGGATAAAGAGGGGTTCTACAGGGGTAGAGGGGTTCTACAGGGGTGGAGGGGTTCTACAGGGGCAGAGAGGTTCTACAGGGGTAGAGGTTCTGCAGGGGTAGAGAGGTTCTACAGGGGTTCTTTCCTCTTAAACATAAGGAAACCATTTTTGGTAATATATAAAACCATTTGGTACAAGGGAATTGTTAATGGTTCTATAGTATATAGCCATTTACAGTTCTATACTACCAAATGGTTCAGTAATGATTTTAAATGGTTCTATACACCACCAAAAAAGGATCTCCTATGATTATCTGGAAAAGTAATACCTCTTGATTTGCTAAATAACTGTAAAAAACAGGATAGCTGAGTTATATCTGTAATATATGCAAGAACATAAACTGTGGCATATGGGAAATCACTTTAGGAAGACTGGAAACTGACTTTCACAGTCAAAATATTCATGTTTTCAGTGACATCACCATTTACTGCAGGATGTGATTTAGATCTAAAAAATGCCGGTCAAGTGAATCCTTAAGGTTGAAAACTTGTGTTAAAGCTCCATAATTTTGTGCTGAAACAGATTTTACACAGCGCAGGTTTGGCTAATCACTGCCTTTTGCCTTTGAGTCCTTCATTTTCAACAAATGGTTTTGTTTCAATGACCCAACGTCAACACTTTCAGTATTTGACTTTTATTTAATCAACTAAAATGTAAAAATAATTTGCCCCACCACATTAGAAGAGACATGCAATAATTTTCTGACAACTAAGCTGACTGATTTAAAAACGTACATGAAAAAGACCATTCTTTACTTGTAACATGAATATCTGTGCCTGACACAATACAACATTAAGAGGGTAAAGTAATGACTTATTATAAACTACAATCATCTAATCAGCAGCTCGTTATACTTAAGGAAATTGTAATTAAGGGTGGAACAAAACCAGGAGCTGCCGCTCTGGGGCTTGCCAACATTGTGAAGCAATGTTCAGCAAAGACTGGGCTGCCCCTAATTCTGCCAGTTCATAAAGACAGGGGTGTCCTTTGCTATGCCTGTCCATAAATCAGTGCTACATTTATCAGCCTGCCCACTTCACAGAGCCAGTTCACGATGATAAAGCTCAATCATCCAAGCACAGTTTCCACACTTACCTGGCATACTGGGGCCCTGTGGTCTCATACCATTGGCTGGACGCAGTGATGTCATCGTCCTTGATCCTGCCATCCTCCATGCCAAGAGGGTAGCGGCAATGCGCTGTGCCGTACACAAGGAGAGGTCAGGGGTCAGGGGTCATAGGTTCTGGCACAGGCTCAGTGTCACACACCTCACTGTTCATCTCACCTGGCTCTGAAAGTGGCATGTGCATGTCTCCACTTGCAGACAGGTGAAACGAACGCACATGCGCTCGAGATCATAAGACCATGAGGATGTAAGGACACATGATCATGAACACAGGCCATTCAGCTCATATAGGAACATCATTTACCCACACACAGTATACCCAGATAGAATCCAGTACTGCATTAACCCTGGACATGAACACCTGCAGGGCCTCTGCTAGTGCCACATAATGTTGAGAACTGTTCTGCGCACCGACAACACCGTTCATCTCTTCTATTCACTTAAAAAACCTCAGTCACACTCACCTCCCTTTGGGCTGTATATTGACAGTCTACGCAATGATGAAAAATATCATATTGGTGCCCTGTTTATTTGAAAATCCATATTGCTGACTCATACTTGGGGCTCTACCTGAGGAACAGGTGAGTGTGGTGGACTCACACCTGGGTCTAGATGAGGAACAGGTAAATGTAGCATTCATACCTGGGTCTACCCCTGAGTGTGACAGACTTGTACCTCAGTGTATGTGAGGAACAGGTGAGTGTGGCGGACTCTTACCTGGGTCTACCTGGGCATTTACGTCGCCTTGCAGGACCAGCAGCAGGAAGAGCAGCATAGTGGACAGAGGGACGTCAGAGGACAGCCGTGGACAGAGACTACATCTCTGTGCGAGACAGAGAGAGAGAGAGAGAGAGAGAGAGAGAGAGAGAGAGAGAGAGAGAGAGAGCACAGACAGAGAGAGAGAGAGAGAGAGAGAGAGAGAGACACACAGAGAGAGAGAGAGAGAGAGAGAGAGAGAGAGAGACAGACACAGAGAGAGAGAGAGAGAGAGAGAGCGAGAGAGAGAGAGAGAGAGAGAGCACAGACAGATTTTCATTTTTATTAGATTAAATCCATGAGGTGTTGAAATGATGCTGCTTTCTGATCTTTTAATTACGTCTATTCTCACCCTGGGTGAAAAACGATAATAACTCATACGGCGATTACTGATACAAGTGGATCCTCCCTTCAATAGAGACAACCTCACTAATAACAGCTGAATACAGGGATCTCACGCAGGCAGGCAGGGGAACATGTAAGATGCTTTTCTGATTGTCAAGAAACACATTACCACTGGCCCCTGCAGTGTATCCATCAGTGTCATTCTTCAGGACGTTTTCAATTCAGTGATAATTTCATTTGCATTAACATCTTTTTATCAATAATTTAACAGCAACAAGCTACGATATGTCAGATGAGATATGACCTGTGCTGACAGCCCTGTACTATTATGGGATATAATATTCAAATGATATTTATCCCAGGAAGCTCAATCTGCAGGCTTGCAGAGACATGAGCCCTAGATTTAATTAACACTTCTCCATTCTTTTGGCTCATGATTAAATGAAAGCGGTCATTATCACATTAAACTCAGTTTGGAAAGTTCAGCAACATGAAACTGAAGCCACCAAACTCTGTTCTATTCAAACTGTTGAGCAGAGAGAAGGTTTTACGCTCTCATTCAGTTGTAAGTAAAAGTTGATGGTGATTGAATCCCAGCCATGAATCAGAGGAAGATATTTCAGTCATCTGCATTCCGTTTGACTAGGCAACAGTGCTGCCTGTATCGGTAAATAAAGGGAAATGAAAATTCAAGAGAGAACAAGATTTTGCAAAAAAAAAAAGTACCGGCGTCATGTTTTACTCGCTGTGTTACTCCGGCAAAGAAAGCACTTCCAATGACTTACAAGAGCTGGGAACAAAAATTCTCATTTCCTTCTTCAAACCACAGTGACATCACTACATGGAAACACCAGATAGCAGACAGCAAAACGGAAAGTAACGTCATCTAACGTCACTTAACGGGGTGACGGGCCTCCCTGTGAGGCCAGCATGGCTGGCATGCCCCATGGCACAGAATCTACCAGCATCTGGAATTCTGCTAGGGGAACATGACACCGCCCTTTCTAGGAGACAGTCAGTCAAGGCCTGGCCGATGGAAGAGGGTAAGACTGTCTCAGGTGTCGTTCCAGAACATTTGATTGGGTTCAGGTCTGCTGACTGCAAAGGCCATGGCATCTGTGTAACATAAGAGCCAGGCTCCTCAAACTATTGGGTGACATCCTGAATTATCTTCTTTAAACAGAAAAAAAATCTCTATATGACATGTCATGTTTTATAGTGTACCCGTATCAGTAAAAATCCGTGTATCCCTTGGTTTGTATTTTGTATTGTAAATTCCTTGGGTTACATTAGCAACACAATCACAACCCCTTCATATAAGCAAAAGGATTGCATGAAGCTCTCACATATTGAAATGTCATCAAAAGGTCAAGGCTGTTCTCTTTGTGAATTTTTTGAAAACCATTCAATGCAGCAAGAAAAAAAAAACTTGCTACAAGCTTATTTTGTTATCAAGCTTTATTAGCTCAATAAGTAACAAAGTAGCTGTTATCCTGTGAGCCACTAATTGAATTAGCCGTGCAACTAACCTGCTTCCTTAATCTGTAAGGGTTTTACAGAGCACATACATTTTTCATAATTCACAGAAGCACAATAACATAATCTTAGAATGTTCTGTGTCATACCAGGCATAAAAGTATTGCTGCAAAATGCATAAATTGCATAAGCTTGCAGGCAGGTTAGCAAATTTATTCTTAAACCTTTTTTTTTCAGATGAACTATAATGATTGCTCTAATGGAATTATTCGACACAAAATGGTTTGATACACTACATGTTCTCTCACAGAGTTCACAAAGGGGTCCGTCACGTGAAGCCGCTTTGGAGAGAAGGCCGTTTCCCTCTTTCCAGATGTTTACCTCAGCCATACCTGCCTGCAGATTTGAGGCCACAGCAGTGAAGCAGACATCCATAAAGAACTGAGTCTGTACAACCAAACCGGCCTGAAGCCAGAAGGAGATCAAGCCCAACAGCATTGCGGTACAGTGGTTACAGAACTGAGTCTCTGCTCAGGATATTCTTCTTAATTTTTTTTTTTTTACTCGTCCCAGATAAGGTTTTTCTGTTAAGTCAATTATGTAATCCATGCTTTGAGAAAACAATGTCAAATCAAAAATATGAAGAAAGAAAAAAAGGCACTGAGGGCAAAATTTGATTTTGATTAAAAATATTCTTCCAGCCACAAATACCAACACTTGAGCCTGAGGGAGAGACTGCTGGTAGAAAACATACTCTGAAACAACGGAAGAAATATCCTTTTAAAGGAGTGAAAGAAAAATGGCTGTCAAAGCAATGGGCTATAAAACCTTAATATTACAAGTATGGTATAAATATGGAAAAACTATTACAAAATTTCAAATTATGTAGATGCATCGTGTGACTAGCTGCTTCAGTAAAACAAACGAGAGGAAATGCAGGGGAAATGTTTAAAGTTTAGAAAGGAACAAACTTAATTTTAAAATTGGCAAATGTACTGTGGTGATACATTCAGTTATTTACAAAATAAATTATTGTTTTTTTATCTGCAGTTCAAGAGGTTCTCTGTCTCCGTGTTGGGGCGGATTATCAGATTTGAATAGTCCAGCTTTATTGATGGCACATTATTTATTGCAAAAAGAAGCAGTATCTTATGTTCCAAGTCAGCGTGGAACAACGGGCCAAATTTATTGATGGTACATTATTTTTAATATATCCACCCTGACGTCATTTCTTTTGCTTTTCTTCATAATCTCTTCTCCCGTCTTGTCCCTGCACCTCCCATCCCCCTCTCCCTCTTCCCCTTATTCTCCGTCTCCCTCCACTCTCTCTCCTGCCTATCTTAGTTTCTTTGTCTTTTGCTATCTCTCTCTTCCTTGCTCTCCCTCCTGCACTCAATCTCCTTTTATTTCCCTCTGTCTCTCTTTTTCTCTACCTCTCTCCTTCTGTCTATCTTTCTTTCTCTCTGTCTCTCTCCCTCTCCCTCTGCTTCTCTCTCTCTCTCTCTCTCTCTCTCCTCTTGTTCCCTTCCTCCTCGGTTTTCCTCGTTCTTGTTCCTCACTGTTCCCCAGTGGCTGGTTCTCTGGATGTAGGCCCGAGCCGAAGCATGGAGCCGTGCCAGAGCACTCTGCCTGTAAAACCTCAGCCACTCTGGGGCTGGGCTGTGTGCTGGGAGGCCCTGCCAGCACCAGGCTGGGAAACCGGGGCTATGTGGCCCAGCCGGCCCATTTGACAGAGAGCGGGTGGGGGTGGTGGGGGGGGGCATACATAAACCTCATGGGTGGGTTGGGAGGTTGGAGTGGGGGAGTGAAAAACAATCCCCTTTGCTTGAGCACATCTGGCACAAAAGGGCAGAGGGAGGGTCTAATTGCAGGCCTGTGCAAACACACAACATTACAGCTAACAGCCAGGGGGACCGAGACGACAAATACGCCTGCGAAATTACAGTCAAAGCCAACAGGTCCCACACTGCAAAAATCTAATAACACAGAGTTTTCTTCTTCTAAAGTATTCTTTATTAGTATGCCACTTTGAGCAATAATAAAATGAGCGAAAACTAATTATGTAACAGCTATTTGCATTATCCCTACCTATGTTTTTAGCAGAAATCACATTCTGAATAGAAGGCTACCTTTTACTGTGGTTTTCCCAAAATGAGCTCAACAGTTTTTCAAACATATTTACAACATGAGTTGTTCCATGCAAAAATTTCCTCCTCATTGGAGCGGCTTATTTTAACTCTTCCAAACAGCTTAGTTAATCATTTAAGCTACAACAACAAGGTCAAAAGTTCTGTCTATCCTGTCGGGGGCCAAAACAATTTGATAAATTTTCCACAACAATGTGTCATCTTCCATGTCATGTCTATGGCTCGTAGAGAAAACAAAATGTAATGACGCAAAATAATAGAAAACACAGGCGTCAGACTGAGTGGCGGGGGGGGTGGTCTGGGCTGTGCTCTGTCCAGTCAGGACGCGGTTCTTTTGGGGCGCACCGGGACGCTCAGGGGTGACTCACGCGCCGTGTTGTTTCTCGGAGAGAGGCGCGCACGGACCCTGTGACCCATGCTGCGGTCCGCATGGAAGGATTACACAACACCCTCTCCAGCCGAGCTCTGCTCGCCCCGCTGTCCTTCCCCTCACTGCCTTTGTTCAGTCCGGTTTCCTTTTCCTCCAGTCCTCTCCCCACCTCCTCCTGCCGCTCTCATGCTAAAGACATACAGCAGTAAAGCTCGTCATATGGAGGACACGCGCTCCTTTGGTGGGACTTGATTCGTTGCACATCTACAATCTTTTTTACCTTCTTACTCTAGGGGCTCTGTTTGGTGCAAACTCATGGTGCGGCTGTCAAAATGGAGTGTGTTAGATTGAGTGATTGGCGCTGGAGTTTAGCTCAAAACTATTTGGCATTAATTTCAGACCAGGAAGATGCAGCAGCTATGCTGCTTCAGTGGTCGCATTCCAAACTGCCGTAGAATGAACTTTGCCCCGACACGGATACCACAGATCTGGGATTCCAAGGCAAATAATGCACCAGTTACTCAGAATATAATATGGCCTCTGTTTTTATCACTGCGCCAGGAGTTTGGACAGTCAAAACAGAGCCTTACGTCTCACCTATGAGCAACAGGGAGAGAGCGGAAAGCACTGGCAAAACTAAGATGAACAGAGTGAATTAGAGAGACAGAGAGAGAGAGGGCAAAAGGGAGAGAGAATGAGAGAGAGAGAGAGGAAGGAGGCTCGAAGAATAGCAGAGGCTAGGAGAGGAGAGTCACAGTTGGTTTTTATGTAATTCCTGGACCCGGCAGAGGGCTGTCCAGTGATCGGATTCCTGTTTCGTTGCTCATCTTTCCAGGGGGTCACGTGACCAGCGAGGAACAACCAGCGCAAACAGCTCGCATTCTCACAGAGGAGGGCCAGAAGAATGCAAACACCGAGCGGGCCTGCGCGCTAACCGAGCACACAGAAAAATACATTCCAGAGCCAAACGCCACCCCCCTCCCCCTCCCCTCCTCCCCGCTACACTCAAACACACGCACACACTCACTCACATACGCGCACGCACACACACACACACACACACACACACACACACACACACACACACACACACCCCCACCACCGAAAACACTCCAAAAAACCCAAAAAATGACAACTGGAATTCCAATCGCGTGACGTACTACATCCAAAACGCAAGCAGGAGCATGCCCTCAGCTTCCCTGACAGACACCGGAGAGCCGCTACACAAAGAGCCGAGCCGTGCGTCGCAGCGGAGTGGATCTCACCCACCCTCCACGCTCCCTTTCTTTAAGGCTCCCCTGATGGACTTCCTCTCCGCCCCGTACGCCTTTCAAAACCTCCATTATTTAGCGCACAAAGTAAAGCTTATGAAGCACTCAGCCCGCATATTTACATGACACTGCTTCATCACGGCCATCGGCAAAGCCAGACAGTATCACATAAAAAGGAAAGGACCGTACATAAACAAAGTACATGGTGTACGGAAAAAGAATCATTTCTACATGTATATAATGCAAAACTGAATATAAATTATAGGAAAATATATGAGTCATTTCAGCTTTTTTTTTAGATACTTAGTGATATGGTTTAACGCATACACATTTTGTGGAATGCATTGTACTATAACTGTAATTTCGCTTTACTGAATATGTGTTGTATATTTTACCATGAACCTAATACTCTTTAAAATTCAGAGCTTGCATTCTGACATACATTCTTTTGCAGTCATGGGGTTCTGGAGAGTTTGGCTCACGGCCAAATGCAGGAAACTAGGTCTGAGGCTGTATGGAACTTCAGCTCCCTTACTGCAGGCGAAGGAAACCCAGTATTCATTACACCTTTCAAACATAGAGGGCTACTCTAACATCAGCCTTATCTTTTGCTAAAATGATTATGGTTTGGAAAATACAAACAGAGCAAAACTGATCCTAGATCAGCGCTACTACCCTGACACCATTACCCTACTACCCTTTCCTTTCCCAGCATAACTGTTTCAATTGTGATTTTAACTGTCTCTTGTTTATTCTTACTTTTAATTGTTTAGATTTTACCTTTAAGGTCCTGGTTTGTTATGTCTTATTTTAACAGGGCTAAGCACTTTGAGAGGAAAGGCAAGAGGAGAGCTACATCAGCTGTTTTTGCAGTTGTTGTTATTGTTATCGCTTACCCCCAGAGCTAGTGGTAAAGAGATGGGTGGGTTAACACATTCAGGAGGTTCTGCTCCAGAGGTGGTCCTGAGAACCCTACTGAGCATGCCCAGTGGACCTGAGGGACAATCCACCCTCTGACCTAAGCAACAGCACCATTAGATGGGGACAACCTCAGCCAATAAGGACATCAGGAACAGCCTCAGCTACAGGGACAACCTCAGCTACAGGGAACAGCCTCAGCTACAGGGATGACCTCAGCTACAGGGACAGCCTCAGCTACAGGGATGACCTCAGCTACAGGGATGACCTCAGCTACAGGGACAACCTCAGCTACAGGGACAACCTCAGCTACAGGGACAACCTCAGCTACAGGGACAACCTCAGCTACAGGCACAGTCAGCTACAGGGACAACCTCAGCTACAGGGACAGCCTCAGCTACAGGGATGACCAACCTCCTCAGCTACAGGGACAGCCTCAGCTACAGGGACAACCTCAGCTACAGGGACAACCTCAGCTACAGGCACAGCCTCAGCTACAGGGACAACCTCAGCTACAGGCACAACCTCAGCTACAGGGACAGCCTCAGCTACAGGGATGACCTCAGCACAGCCTCAGCTACAGGGACAACCTCAGCTACAGGGACAGCCTCAGCTACAGGGACAACCTCAGCTACAGGAACAGCCTCAGCTACAGGCACAACCTCAGCTACAGGGACAACCTCAGCTACAGGGATGACCTCAGCTACAGCCCTCAGCTACAGGGACAACCTCAGCTACAGGAACAGCCTCAGCTACAGGGACAACCTCAGCTACAGGGACACCCTCAGCTACAGGGACAACCTCAGCTACAGGGACACCTCAGCTACAGGGACAACCTCAGCTACAGGGACACCTCAGCTACAGGGATGACCTCAGCTACAGGGACAACCTCAGCTACAGGGACAACCTCAGCTACAGGGACAGCCTCAGCTACAGGGACAACCTCAGCTACAGAGATGATCTCAGCTACAGGGACAACCTCAGCTACAGGAACAGCCTCAGCTACAGGGACAACCTCAGCTACAGGGACAACCTCAGCTACAGGGACACTCTCAGCTACAGGGACAACCTCAGCTACAGGGACAACCTCAGCTACAGGGACAACCTCAGCTACAGGGACAACCACAGCTACAGGCACAGTCTCAGCTACAGGGACAACCTCAGCTACAGGGACAGCCTCAGCTACAGGGACAAACTCAGCTACAGGGAGCTGGGACCTCAGCTACAGGGACAACCTCAGCTACAGGGACAACCTCAGCTACAGGGATGACCTCAGCTACAGGGACAACCTCAGCTACAGGGACAACCTCAGCTACAGGGACAACCTCAGCTACAGGGACAACCTCAGCTACAGGGACAACCTCAGCTACAGGGACAACCTCAGCTCAGGGACTCAGCTATAGACACTCCAGACAGGGACAACCTCAGCAGGGACAACCTCAGCTACAGGGACACCTCAGCTACAGGAACAACCTCAGCTACAGGAACAACCTCAGCTACAGGGACAACCTCAGCTACAGGGACAACCTCAGCTACAGGGCTAACCTCAGCTACAGGGACAACCTCAGCTACAGGGACAACCTCAGCTCAGCCTCAGCTACAGGGACACCTCAGCTACAGGGACAACCTCAGACAGGGATGACCTCAGCTACAGGGACAACCTCAGCTACAGGGACAACCTCAGCTACAGGCACAGTCTCAGCTACAGGGATGACCTCAGCTACAGGGACAACCTCAGCTACAGGGACAGCCTCAGCTACAGGGACAACCTCAGCTACAGGGACAACCTCAGCTACAGGGACACCTCAGCTACAGGGACAACCTCAGCTACAGGGACAACCTCAGCTACAGGGACAGCCTCAGCTACAGGGACAACCTCAGCTACAGGGACAGCCTCAGCTGAGGGACACCTCAGCTCTGACCTCAGCTACAGGGACAACCTCAGCTACAGGGGACACAGCCTCAGCTACAGGGACAACCTCAGCTAGCAGGGACACCTCTCAGCTACAGGGACAACCTCAGCTACAGGGATGACCTCAGCTATAGAGACAACCTCAGCTACAGGGACAACCTCAGCTACAGGGACACTCTCAGCTACAGGGACAACCTCAGCTACAGGGACACCACTCTCAGCTACAGGGACAACCTCAGCTACAGGGACAACCTCAGCTACAGGGACAGCCTCAGCTACAGGGACAACCTCAGCTACAGGCACAACCTCAGCTACAGGGATGACCTCAGCTACAGGGATGACCTCAGCTATAGAGACAACCTCAGCTACAGGGACAACCTCAGCTACAGGGACAACCTCAGCTACAGGGACAACCTCAGCTACAGGGACACCCTCAGCTACAGGGATGACCTCAGCTACAGGGACAACCTCAGCTACAGGGACAACCTCAGCTACAGGAATGACCTCAGCCTCCAAAAATGGTGGCAGAATTTCTGTGAGACCATGTAGCACAGATCTGTCAGCCCCTCTGGGACTCTTGTGAAGATAAGGATTCCAGTTAGACTGAGAAAATTGGGAAATAACTCAAAAGATGTTCATTGTGAATGCACCTTTGCGTTATGGTAATACTTTATTACTTTATTCAGGTTTATGGGCTAAAAGTGCGTGTGTAGAACCTGCTCTATGCACAGCAGGTCCCTCAAAAATGAGCCTGCTGTTTATGTTCAGTTCTTTGTTTATTTTTCTAAACCAAACTCATCAGCCCAGTGCAGCGAGCCTGTCCTGGTGGATTATGGGAGGGATGCCATGGAAACGCCATGAACATGTGACCCCTCTGGTTCAAGTGACGACTGGCCCTCGCTTCTTTTCCACACTGCAGATGCATCACCCAATCACACGCTGCCTTTGACACTGCAGATGCATCACCCAATCACACGCTGCCTTTGACACTGCAGATGCATCACCCAATCACACGCTGCCTTTGACACTGCTGATGCATCACCCAATCACACGCTGCCTTTGACACTGCAGATGCATCACCCAATCACACGCTGCCTTTGACACTGCAGATGCATCACCCAATCACACGCTGCCTTTGACACTGCAGATGCGTCACCCAATCACACGCTGCCTTTGACACTGCAGATGCATCACCCAATCACACGCTGCCTTTGACACTGCAGATGCGTCACCCAATCACACGCTGCCTTTGACACTGCAGATGCATCACCCAATCACACACTGCCTTTGAGATTGTAGGATGATGCAATGACTGGTTCACACACACGTAGGCTCCCGGCTGAGGGACATACGGCTGCACCAATAAAGGCACTTTAACTGTGCTTTAGCCACGCATAGGCCCCACTGATTGCATTTCCCATGCAATGTCATGTTCATCTTGGCTTCTTTTTTGTTTGCTTCCACTGATATTCTAGACGTTTTACACAGATAAAGCCTCCTGGTCATGGGTGTCGGTTTGTTTTGAAAAGTGCTGGGGACAACAACGGATTCAACTAACTAAAGGCTTTCAAAAAGTGGTGGGGACAAAATGGACCATGACAAAAAGTGGTGGGGACATGTCCCCAGCATCCCCAGCATAAATGGCGCCTATGCTTCTGGTGAACACAGCCTCACTTGTCTGGTGATACGAATCACACACTACTCCATTGTGCCATAAAGCTGCTCAGCTCTGGGAATGTTGTCTAATAACTACTCAATCATCAATTACCTGCATTTTGTAGTTAAGGCAGTGCTTTACCCACACACGACATACTCATAAACTCCAAGGTCTTACCTTTCCAATGATACCACATTCATGCATGTGGTCATGCCAATTCTTGTATTATACACAACTATATTTGGGTACGTCTAAATAGACAAAAACTGTAATTTGGGGGGATCTAATTTTGAGGGGAAACTACATCTGACACATCAAGATCTTGTGTAATCTATAATTTGAACACACAATGGCTCTTCAGAGCCAGACAACTCTGTCGGTTTTGTTGTAAGAAATGAAAACTTAGGCAAACTTTTCTGCGGAAACCAAATCCTCTCTGAGAACCACGATAAGCTTGCAGACAGTCTATATAAAAACCAGGTCATGTTTTCCTAATGGTCTATCTGAGGTTAAATTAAAAGTCTGGGGCGAAGACTAACTGCCCAATTGCTTCAAGAAACAAGGTGATAACACTGCAGTGCAAAAGCCCTCTACATGAATCAGATGAGTTGAGTCACCCTAGAAAACTTCCTAAAAAGGACTAATCAGCTGGAAGAAAATAGGACCACTCTGGACACAAGAGGTTCAAGAACAGGTCACAAAAGACAACCATTCCTTATAACAGTCAATCAATGAGAAAACTATGCCTACAGCAACCAATAAACAAGAAGAGTATGTCTTCAACAACCAAGCAAGACAACGTACTGCATAACCTTAGACTCTGGTAACATTGTGGTAACAGTGAAGAAGCACAGTACTGGAATGCCAGTGCAACACTTATTGTGATGCAACCAGGATGTGAATGACCTCACAGATACAGTTGCCATGGCAGTGGTCAACTCCTACTGCAGAGAATGCGGTCAAAGCTCTGAAAACTATTCCATCCCAGCTGCAATCCCATTTCCCAATAAACACCAAAGAATGAGGGGGGTTTTATTGACCTTTTTGTTTTATCTTTAGTTTTATGTTTTATTTTTATGATTTTATTAGGTTTACAGTGATAGATTAATAACTTTGGTCAACTTGAAAATGACAATGTGATATTTCTACTGCTGTATTGATACAGTTATGTCCACCATCTGTGTGTTTAAGTAAAATCAGTCTTTTGGTAATCCTTTGGCATGAAAACCCTCTGGATTTCCCCTTCAGGAATAATAAGATTTTACTAATATGAATGACAAAGGAAAACTCTTAGCATGTGTGCAACCAGGAAGACTGGTAGTTTCAATTATTAATTCATAACATATGTGTCAAAATGCACATGACAGGAGACCCTGTCCGTGACAAACGACAACAGCAATAATCCTGCCTCAGAACTATAATTACATTTCAGATAATAAATTGCATTAGCCCTCAAAAATGTATAATAAATGATGTTTGTGTATGTACACATGTATGTACGTATGTATGTATGTATGTATGTATGTATGTATGTATGTATGTATGTATGTATGTATGTATGTATGTATGCATGCATGTTTGTGTGTATCCATATAAATGTTACACACATATTGCATGCACATATATATGTTATTATTGTGATATTACACAAACATTATATTGATGTTATACAGATTGATATTATTAATTTCCAGGCAGTATGGATAGCCTAGTGTGCATACGCATAGCACACAGCCTACCACTCTGCACTTCACCTTCTGTTACAGTTAAAGGACTATAATCTTGCGCAGGTCATAGCTGTTGCTGTGGTGGACACTGACTGTATGAGCAGAGTGCTGTTCACCCCACAACAAAAATATGAGCCTCTTTCAAAGGCCTCGGAATGTACTGGCTACACATAATTACAGGTAGTTCCAGGTACATTAAGGCTATCGCAGATCACAGATATAGAACTATGGCAATCCTCCCGCTCAATAAGAACATGGCACAATTTGGTTTACATTCAATGTACATACAGGAGGGCCTCTTATCCAAAGTGACCTACACAACTCACATTTTTACATCTGGCTATTTACTGAAGCAATTCAAGTGAGGTGAGAATGGCAGTGCCCGTTGGGAATTAAACCTGCAACCTGCAATTAATCTGCCCAGCTTCTTAACAAACGTTGTTCCGGTCTTCCCTACGTTATACTAAAATTATCTAACATAAGCTAATTGGATTTCAAAATACTGGGCCACAATTCCCTACCCAGTACACATTTACCTGAAAAGGAAACCATTTCAGATCTGAGGTCTGCAGGTTGCTTGTATTTGGCGTTCTGTTTGCACGCAGTTTGCACTGAGGATGTAGGGTTTTGCGTGACACATTCCAAATTAATGCCTGTTACATTTGGATGGACAGTATGATGTTGCGAACGTGGCCATCGCTAAACAGCAAATGCAATTACCATCACATGACTCAATCACTTATTTAACTCTTGACTCGGTAGACATGTTAACCGAATTAACACCTTAACAATTGCTGGTGGGAGGTGTGAAGCATCTCGGTTGATAGCATTGATGCGAAATATCGTGGTGTTATGTAACATGGTGTATTCATGAAAGCAAAGGAGCCTGTGTCTTTGGTTATAAAACATCTGATGAACCATAAATAATGTTATGTGTGGATAAAAACATGCCTTTCAGCATTAATCCTACACACAAGGCTTTCACTGTCAGAGAACAAAGTGATCAAACACAACAATGAAAATATGACGCTGCTTGTCACCAGTAAATACATAGTTAACTTCATTTCTTCCAGACAGCTTGCTAAGGAAAGGGGGGTTATCATTGTTCTTCTTGTGTGTAAAGTCAAAGCAGTAGACAATTGTGGTTAGCGCCGCCTGCATGGGCATGTTTCCGAAAAAAAAAAAAAGCCTCGCGCTCTGCGAACACGGGGCGCGTGAGCCCTGTGCGCGCTGGCCCCAGCGCGAGCCTTTGTGAATCTTGAGCACGGGGAACATTGAGCAGAAGTATTGAAGTATCTATCACTCAGCGTGTCTCAGGGAAAAAAAAACTGAGCGCCTCTGAGCGATTTCTGCGAGGAACAACCATAAACTCAAAGCAACAAAATTGCCCTCAGTTCCCTCGATCACCGCTTACTCCTTCGTGGAATTAAAAAAAATCTAATATATTTTACGATAGTCAGCAAATCGCGTGAATTACAAGACATCCACTTAATATGCTACTTCGGGCAACAAAGATGTATCTTGCAAGACAACCCCCTCCTTTCTTATCCGTTACTATGTCGCTAGGGTTAGCTCCCGTTCCTTGAGGAGACGGATTTTTACGCAATATTCAAGAGTTAATAATTTCGAAAGTCTCACAGCCAAACTCGAAATCTACTTTCTGGAAAACACAAGATTAACCTGATTCAAAACTATTTTCTATAGTACTACTCCAAGAAATACTTCTTAACCCTTCTTTGTTGTTTCACCTACTTCCTATGTCAAAACAAAACCTAAAACTTTACCAATTAATATTTTCTTTAGCCTGTTGTAGCTACTGTACAACCCGTAATTATTCTTCTTTTCCCACTTGTATGTTTTCTGTCCGTGACAAAGCGGCCAACATCAACAACATTCGAATAACTTTTGTCTGTTTCAGGCAACTTTTAAGTTTTTCTGCACCGCAAATATGAGTTAACATTTACCTGTTGTATGATCTTGCCGGGGTTCCACTAATTCTCTACCTCCGCTTCGATCGCATCCAGGCGTAGGGAGGAATTAAAATCCCTAGATCATTATCGAAAAGTTGATGTTTCTCACTGTCTTTCAATGCATCGGAAGGTCTGCACACACAAGGAAAAAAGTTTCAATGTGATTTCTACATCACATCCCGCTTCCGGCCATTCGAGGAGGGGTCAGTAATGATCCGCGAGGAGAGGGGAAAGCAGCGCTGCAGAAAGCAGACTCCTAACGGCGAGTCGCTGCACAGTACAGTGGAACACTGCCGCTAACTTTCTTTACGCACTCTTGCGTACAAAAAGCCAATCATTCAGGCATTCTTAGTGTGTGTCGTGAGTGGATTACGAAGTAAAATTGTCAGATGCATTGAATTTAAGTGATCTGTGACAGTGTGGAAAATCGCGGCTTGTGGGACGCAAAATAAGCTAAAATTTTGATGCTATGGATGTTATTTATGACTGAGATCAGCCATGCATCAATAGGCTGAACTTTTTGTGGTTTTGTTTTGTTTGTGTTGTAAATCACAATCTTAATTTATATCCGTTCACCCAATAAACGTTTGCCAAATAGTCCATGTTCCATATTACTGAGCCAGTATTCTGGGGGTTTCGACCAGCATTCTTCGTGATTCCGACTTTCTTTTCAACTGATAGTTTCCGTTCTCTGGTATTCCTCCTGCATACAAATCATTGGCTATATTCCCTGTGAAAACACAACCACGCGAGCCCTCCTGAATAGTTTTGTGTTGGGGGAGGGAAGAGCTGATGAGCGCTTAGAGTCTGGATCGAAACCGAGCTTGGATTGATATTCGCTTGACTCTCAAATGTGGATTGCTCAACCGGATTGCAATATATGGCTGCAGGGAGAAGCGCAGCTGCACCGAGCCACCTCTGCATGCGAACGGATAACATTCAGCATATGTGTGAGCTGTTTACCGCTTTACCATAGACTGAGGGACCCTCCAGGTCACGCAAACAGCTCCCAGTATCCATGGAAGCTTCCATATAATAACCATGATGCTACAAGGTCTTGGAATTATATGTTTTTTTTTACTCTTTTGTATTGCATCCCTGTTGGGATGTAGCATCCTTAAAACAGTCATTTCAAGTGTTTAATCAGTTTTGTTGTATAGAAAAAAGGACATGCCAAAGGGTAACCATGTGTTAGTACCTAGCCTTTTTGACAAAACAGCCAGGTAGAGGCCTGTAATTCTTCTCTCTCAAATACAGGATTGTGTTTATATTGTGCCGCTCATTCCAGGGGCTCAAAGCACTTTTGCAATGTGGGGGTGCGTGGGGGAACATGCCTGCCGCCAGCAGACCAGCCCTACATTCTCAGAACTATCATTTGAGCGAAGCAGGGCTGTTCCAATGTCATCTCATCTGTTTTGGCCATTTTATTTTCAGGAAGCATTACGATATATTATATAAATATTATTCAGATACATGTTAATTGCACTTAATGTAATAATACATTAAGCCCTGCTTATGCAGGCCTCCGCAGGCAGAATTAGGACACCTCATCTCAGCTTTAGGAACTTCCTGGAGATGACTTAAAAGTGAACAAAAGAAACTTACCTCAAATGTCAAACTGATCCACTCCATATATGAAAGGTAGGGATGCGTTTGAAAAAGCTGGAAAGGGGGTGCAGCGAAATTCAAAGGTTATGAGGAAAGATTCAGAACACCTAGTCTATTCCGTTTTTTAAAAGGAACTTATGGAGGATTTAACTGAGGTTTTAAAATTCACAAAAAGGTTGATCAAGTTGAACCACAAATGATTTTTCAGATTGGATTCAGTCAGCCTGAATACAGGGTCTGGATGGAAATGAATTTAGGGTAAATTCTGTGTCGATATCAGTGAGAGTTACATTACATTACCATCATTTAGCTGATGCTTTTATCCAAAGCGACTTACAGTTGATGAGGCTAACCAAGGACCAATCCCCCTGGGAGCAATGTGGGGCCTTGCTCATGGACTGGTGTTTTTGCTGTGGCTGGACTGGGGCTTGAGCCACCACCCTCAGGGGTCCCAGTCATGTACCTTAGCCACTAGGCTACAGGCTGCCCCTGCAACAGTACAGTGCAGTCATTTAGCTGATGTGTTTATCCAAAGCGACTTACAGTTGATGAGGCTAACCAAGGGCTAATCCTCCCTGGGAGCAATGTGGGGTTAGGGGCCCAACAGCAATGGTGCACTTAAACCACTGGATCACAGGCTGCCCCTAGAAACATTAATGGCTCTATACAATAAAATGGTTCTGTATGGAAAAAGGTGTAATCCTCTGTGATAATGAGCAAAGAATGGCTGTGGAACCTTTTTTCACACAGTGTAGCACACCTCATGTAAGGAGTCTTTGCCGGGTTCCCTCTCAGCCACAGCAGATACATAAATAGGGTGCTTCACAGACAGAGTGCGTTATTGAATGAGCTCGTATATCATAGCCGATGCTCATTGGCTCAGGTTGCCAAACAATATTTCACATCAGCCGACAAAACAAGCACCATTAAACAGCGGCCTGAGAAGTGGTGCCTGCCAGCAGCGCTGGGAGCCCTGGAGGGACAGAACGTGCCTTAGCGTGCCCTGGGTAATGTTACCAGAGCCGCTTCCAAAGGCAGGCAGGCAGGCAAGCCGGCAGGGGTTTTAAATGAACTCAATTCAGTCTTTTTTTTTTTTTGGAATACAAAACATCTCTTAAATCCATCCTTAGCTTCGGATAATGGCATTATTGGTATTATGTTTCTTGCTACATAGAAGTCTTTTTCAGTGACCGAATCGGTTATGGTTCTGGCATGAGCAAAAAAAAAAAAAAAAAAAAAAAAAAGAATTTTTGGTTTCAGCAATAAAAGTTGAGGAGAAGCCGTGAAGCTCCATGTTTTAATATTCTGAGGTAATATTCAATTCAGTGTTATTTGTGCAGCGTTTTTTACACAATCTTTGTTACAAAGCAGCTTCTCATGGAGCTTCGGCCTGACTCTGTCAGAGAAAGCCAGAGCGATGTGTCCCTTTTACTGATTTAATCTTTCTAAAACTTTTTTTGTTTTTGCTTTATGAATACATACACACAGAATTAAGATTTGTTTTCTTTATTATTCCAGGCACTGTTTGAGTGCTATGCCAGAGTGAGCAGTATGTTCAATATCCTAGTCCTGCACATTTTACCTGAATGTTGCAGGTTTGAATCCCTGATGTTTTGCAGTATCAGTGAATCTGTAAATATCTGTAAATATTTACATTAGACTAAACCCTGCAGGAAGAAAGTACATAAATCTCCATGATAGCAATTATTTAAAATGAGGAAATACTGCATGGACTGAGCAGGGATTGAGTAGCGTACCAATTTAAAAAAGTCTCTGATCCTGTTTTATAAATCAGCAGATGTCCTGTCCTGGTTCTTGGGGCAGGTATGAGGTTTGGAGCTGGCATCTTGGCAGTGACTAATAGGCTCCTAAAGGCATGCAGATACTGCATAAACCAGGTTGGGTACCACTGAGAAATCCCTCTGCTTAGGAAAACCAAATAGAGGTTAGTCACCACTCATATCGCTGAATATAGATATATACACGTTGTGTTACAGCAGCTGTCAGAACAAATTCTCCGTTTTTCTGTGAAGGTGGGAGCATTTAAGGATACACCTAAAGGTAATGTGAGAGTGTGCCATGCCACTTTGATGTATAAATAACCTGAAAGCGAATACATTCACCTGACTCCCAATACCATGCCCAGAGAGGAACAAGCATGCGTTCTCTCTGCTTTAAACAGCAGTAACTGTTACATTTTGTTTTGTGGTACACTTTGTAACAGAAGGCAATCACCTTATTTGTGTGTAAAGACTGCACAAACATTGTACCATTGGAGACCTTACAGAAAATATCCATCATGTCTTTTTAAAAAATAAATATGTAAGAATTGAAATGCCATAAAACTGAAATATGTCCTACATCTATGATCTTACTTTTATAAATGTAAAGAACAACATGGCCTATACACACACAACCAAGTTTCAGAGATACCGTATATACAGAGTGAACGTGGGTGTGTGGACAGGTTCATCAGAAAGTGGCTACATATGAGAATTTAATCTAATCTAATAAAGTGTTCCGGATTATAATCACATTCACTGTACTTTTCCTTTGTTTACTGCAACAGAATTCAACCAGGGGAAGCCTGGATAGATGAAAAAAAAAAACACAGATTTAGAGCCGAGAGAGCGAACAGACGAAACTAATTATCTGCAGATTGAAGACCCAATGATTCTGAAGTACAGTCACACTCTTGTCATGCATAATTTACTGCGTTTTTAAAATACAGTATCAACCGTGTCTCTCATATGCTACATTTTGCTGAATTAGGTGTAGCAGCGACATCTGGTGCATCTTTACATGTATTACAGTCTCATTATATTACAGTATTACGGTACAGTACAGAAGAAAAACACAATATTTAACAAAGTTAAGCAGGTTTATCTAAAGCATTAATAATTCTGTCAACTGTGAATAATTGTTTTGTGACTGAACAGGTTACATGCAGTTATGGTACATTTGTAAGGCATGGGGTGAAATGAATGATATTGTTGGCAAAAAAAAAAAAAAAAATTCTAGGGCTGCTGTGATAAATTTTGAGATTATGATATCTCCAAATTATATATTCACTTTTCACATGTACATTTTTTTGTGATACCTGTATTTTAATCTTGTCAAATAACTTGAGGTAAACTAAATAAGCGGAGCGTAGTGTGTTCCTTGCCCCTCTAGGTTTAGATGAATGTATTCCTGCTCCTTAATGTCCTGAGGTCAGACCTGCAGCCGCTGACAGTGAACAAACTGACCATACAGCATCTGTGTGTTTGGACTGACCCGGTCCAAATAAACATGAGGTAAATTATCCTGTCAGGTCATGTCCAGTAAAGAATGGAGGGTTTCTGGAGCTCGCTGAAGAGTTCCAGAGCTTATGGGGTTAACCAGAGAGCAGCAGCCAACAAAATCCTCTGCAACTGACTTAGCACAGCCACAGAACCACACTGCAAAGCTAAGGGGGTTAAAATCCTCCACTGGTGTTTGTATCAGACCAGTCTTCTGTACATGTGTGTAGTAATGTGTTTTATGAATTCTTACAGGCACAGTATTTTGGGCCCCATAAGAGGAAGTGACCCCAGGTTCTCTCTAGTCTATTGATAACATGGATGAACAATTTCGGGGCCCCCCTTCCAGTCCTGGGCTCCCAGAATCACTCAGGGCTTTTTCCTCTATTGATTAAACTCATGCTTCTAGGTGTCAATCAACAGCTGTTTCAAAACCATCAATTACCACATGCGGAGTGTGAACCAGCAGGGCTGAATGTTCAGTGGACACCACTGGCTAGGGTCACTTCTCATCTAGCTAAGTTATTTAATGGCTGTATTGTTAAATCGGTGTTTCTTTTTTCTTATGTATTACCCGAGACGCGAAAATTCAAAGCGAAAACGTGTAGATGGTCGCAATAGCAAATCCTCAGCACCAGGGGGCGACAAAGTCCCACAGTCAGAAAGGCTGACCTGGCGGTCCCGTTTGACAACGCGGTGATTTTCCACCGACGGCTCGATTCCCCCCGCTCTCCTCTTCCCTCTCTGTGGAGTGAAATTTCCCAAAGCTTGTCATGTGGATGGGTCATTTTCCGGAATCATGGGGCGCAAACGGGCTTCCTGTGTATTCGTGCTGACTACTGAATTAATGCAGTACCGTGAAACACTGTTTTCAAAGTAATTATTAGTGTAGTGTTGATGCCTCCGGTTGTTGTTGTCTGTACTTGACTTTGACAAAAATAAGTCACCTTCCTCAACTGCGTACACTACGAACAACATGTTGCCATTTAGCGGATTCACGCTTATCATTCGTGACTTAACATACATTTAAACTAAATATAGGCATTTAGCCAAACTTCTTATCCAGGAAAACTTACAAAAGCCATGCAATACGCTAGAACAACAAGCTGAGACAATACTAGGATGCTAGAGGAGCGGCGAGGGGCCAGTTCTTACACCACAGCGTTAAAGTTAAATAAAAGTTTGATAATATTTCGTCTTATGTTTTTCCGGGGTAACTTAAAGAGAATTTTAACCTCAGTGAGCTACACAATGAGTATGATTCATACAGATTTTTGGGTTCAAACCGAGTTGTAATGGCCCCCAAACACCCACACAAAATTATTTTCTGTGCTTCACGACGCAGCCTACGTACTGTAAAGGCATGACGATGACCCAACATTTCAGAGATGGGAATGGACTAAGCGCAGAGAACGGTGAATATAATAGTATAGTTAAATTTGCCATTCATGTAGCATTGTGTAGCAATACATACAGTGCCCGCCACAAATATTGGCACCCTTGGTAAACATGAGTAAAATGGGCAGTAAAAAAAATCTTTATTGTTTACCTTTTTGATTGCTCAGTCAAGAGAATAACAAAAATCGAACCTTTATTGGAAGTTGAATGATTGAAAGAAAAAACAAAATCTATAATGATATAAATATTTTTCTCTAAAATATGTGTGCCACAATTATTGTGAAGTATGGTGGTGGATCTGTGATGTTGTGATGCTATTTTTCTTCCAAAGGCCCTGGACAACTTGTTTAGGAACATGGTATCATGGACTCCATCCAGTACCAGTAGATATCAGGTCAAAACCTGACTGCCTTAGCCAGGAAGCTTAAACTGGGCTGTGATTGGCTCTTCCAGCAGGACAATGATCCAAAGCACACCTCAAAATAAACACAAAAAAAGATAGAGAGGAGAATCCACAAGCGTGGACCTCAGAATCTGAAGGACATGGAGAGATTCTGTGTGGAGGAATGGTCTCAGACCCCTTGCCATGTGTTCTCCAGTCTCAGTAAGCATTATAGGAGAAGACTCAAGGCTGTGAAACCTGCAAAATTGTTTCAGGGAATTAAGGATTCAATGATTCACCTTTTCTTACTTCCAAATTAATACTAAGAATCTGTAAGCTGAGAGCGTGCAAAAATTTTTGAGGTGATCTGAGTTCTTAGACTCAGCAGGTTGTGTCTTGTTTGGCCTCCTAAAAAAACGATTAATTTGGGGACAAGCCAATGAGATCTGACAGGATATAGGTGGGGGAGTGGCAAGGGCAATCCAACTTGTTTTTAGAGGATGGGTGGAATCATTTTTAAACTGTTCACCAGACAAAGAGTGAAAATTCATAATATTGATTGCAGATTTCACCTGACACACAAAAATCCTGTATGCATTCCACAAACAGCTTAACGTATTGCAAAACCATGCAGTTCTGCAATCCTCTTTGACACAATACAGGAAGGGGGTGTGACCTTCCGTGAGCATTGTAGATTACCATCAAAGCTGTGAAGTGAGAGCATGTGTGGGGTTTTAGTGAAAAGCACTGCTTCGGCATTTGATGCATTCTCACCTGGACGATGTGCGAACCTATTATTTCACTGACACACCTTGACTCTCATTTTCCCAGGACAGAAAGTGGAAAGCGTCAAACGGAACCCTCAGGCCCTGTGAACCATGTTCAGATAACGCCATGCAAAAAAACATAATTCTACGCCCACAGTGCCCTGGAAGGATAATGTATCTTATCACTGAGTTTTGGGGGCACTGAATAGAGATTCCTCAGGTTGGGTCTACGTCACTCACAGCGTAGGGCAATCTCTCGCCCCCACTTAACCACAGGAAGTGATAGTAGGATCAAAGTGGCTGTGCTGTCCTCCCATGATGCCTTGCCACTCATTTAGATGACTGCTCGTCGCTGATGCCATCAAAAGACTTCAGAATTCAGAGATATCTCATGACCGTGTGATACACAGGGAGAACCTGCAATTCAGCACGTATTTTACTGTAAAATTCAGGTCCCCTTGAAAAGGAGTAGAGGATGTCTTGGTAATGATTTTTGGAATGTACAACGGGGCAATGCTTTTTCTCTGGAAGGTTCTGCAAATGTCCACATAGCAAGGCTGTGAACATGTTTAAAATTTTTCATTGGCATTTATGGAAAAGGAAACTAGATGTGGTCAAAAATGCCACAGCCTATAATACGAGTGACAGAGAAGAATCCCCTTTTAAAGGTGTAGCTTTGAGTCCTGTGACTGGGTATGTGAATCCCAGCTGTGAGTCTAGTGACTGAGTATTTTGATCACAGCTGTGAGTCCTGTGACTGGGTGTTTGAGTCCCAGCTGTGAGTCCCAACCAGCTTGTCAGAAGGGGATAAACTGGACACGATTCAGTCTCATTACTCTCCTCTCTTGAGGGACCAGATGCCTGCATTATTGGTAAACTGGGTTTAAGTTGACTTAGTTTTCCTCAGACGGCATGGGCAGGATGTGTTCACTCGTGTTTCTGCGGTGTGCCAGTCCTCACATATCGTGTGCATATCTTCCTCCACCTTCATCGGCAGGAAACAGTTCTGAGCGCTTTCCTTCAATAACCTCATTCATTTCACCAGGAAAAAAAAAAATTCATTTTACTGCAACAATCCATACATACAGTAAATAAGCAGGAACCAGGAAACAGCCTCACCTGTGTGAATACTTCATTGCCCACTAATGGTAATAGGCCAATCACAATCAAGGTGTGACATTCTGTGGTGTCCATTTCCTGTAGTCTAATGCAGCCGGGAATTCCATCCCCTCCTACTCACGCATTCCTACCTTCTCAACAAAGTCCCACCACTGTTTGAACAGAGGGCTAAATTTAGAGGCGGACACTTGTTCTGGCTGGTGAGCCTTAGTGCACATTCTGAACACCTTCCCGCCCCGAGAATTTTTGGAATGCCATGCACGTATTTCTCACGGCTCTGTGCCTTATTCCCGCCCTGTGTCATTCCTACTCTGACATCGCAGGAATGCAGAGAAAGGTGAAAGCTGCCGCAGCACCCAGCGCATTGCCGTGGCGAAAAAGGTGCTACCGCCGCTGAATCACGACCAGGGAAGGGCGCGGCAGCCAGAACGCCCATTCTAGAACATTGCGGAGACTCTGTACATAATTACAGATGATGCAAGAGGCTTGACAGTAACATTCACAGTTGCCTGGGAATCTCTAACCGATACTGAGTGTGGCCGAAGGTGCTGCGATGAGGAAATCTTTGCGGTTGATGGTTAAAACCTCAGGGATGGGAGTCAATTGTAGATTGATGGTTGCTTTGAACTGTGGACAGTTCGGCACATTAAATATGCAGTCAGTCATCAGCTGTGTGTCCCCTGATGCAAATGTATTGAATAAAATTCAGCAGCCTCCAGGTGGCTAACGCAAAATACGCCTATTCCTGAGCCTATGCTCATTGGCTTGGTCTTGCTGGGGAATGAAAATCTGGGTAAACGGTTGGGTCTGTTGGTCGCGTCGCTCTCTAGCGGCCTCTCCTGGCTGGCCAGGGGCCTCCGGATACACAGACCAAAAAGCAGGCCGACCTCTTCGTCCTCCGATGACGAGGGCATGGGGCGTGCAGAATGTGAAATGGGGGAGCCACACGGTAAGACTCCCTTCTACCGATGATGATGGGAGAGGGGACGCCTGCCGTAGATCGACAGCTCGGTAAGGGTGGGGAAAAGTCGAGCATGGAGACGGGCAACTGAGTTGTTTTAAATGACTGTGTATACCAAGGGTGGGCAACCCTGGTCCTTGAGTGCCAGAGACATTTCTGGTTTTCACTCCAGCCAAACCCCTGACAGGGATTAATTAACAGGCAGAGTTAATTATCAGGTTTTAATGACTGCAGTTGACCATGTGCTGGAGCTGGAAGAGGAGCTTCACCATTCAGGATTAGGCACTTCATAATTACTCAAACTGTACTCGAGAACTCGGGCAGAACGAAATCCCGAAATGGCTCCGGCACTCAAGGACCAGGGTTGCCCACCCTTGGTGTATACAGACAGGCAGCACGGTGGACTCGTGGTTAAGCCATTGCGTTTCCTTCTCCCTCACAGCGAGAAGGGCCCAAGTTCAATCCTCCCCATGGCTGCGCCCCTCTCCATCTTTGCTTTAAACGTTCTCACTGTCTCTGCTGTGGGTTTTCTCCAGATCCTCTGCTGTGCTTCAATGGTCTAAATGTACACAGGCTGTGTTTGCTGAATTACCCTGTGCTATGAGTATGTGTGTGTGTGTGTGTGTGTGTGTGTGTGTGTGTGTGTGTGTGAGTAAATATATATATGTGCCTTTCTGGCCCTGCAACGGACCAGTGATCTCTTCTGGTGTTTATACATGATAATGGAAAATAAAGTTGTGCTATACAGACAGAGTTGATTAATAAATGCATAATACTCTCACTGATTGTGGTAGGACAGAGAAACTCTCCTGGGAAATTCTTGATTCCAGTTGCGGTGAGTGTCCAAGTGCAGCTATCTGTTAATCACTCCACATTAGGGCTTTGGGAGGCACTGTCCACAGCAGCACAACGAGTCCACAGTGAAACCGGCGCATAGGGCATGGCACTTAACTGAAGCTTTTGTGTTTAAGTAGGACGAACCACCCTCCTCTGCATGGCATTTTAATTGTGTTTGGCACTGTGCAAACAGTGGGGCACTTAGGTCTAATGCGTGGGTGATCTTAGAGTTACTGACAGTAACAATGTCTGTGAAATGATGAAGCATAAAGGGGGCTGACGAAATTATGGAAACACCAAATCATAAAGGTCTTTTTGTTTACTGATAAGGTTCCCTTTTAACTGATAAGGCTGCCCTTCAAAGCAGCGCCAGCCATTCCCAGCATGCTGTTATTCTCATGTTTTTACCCTTTCTCTGGAACTGAGAAAGCTGCCATTTTTCAGAGATGCGGGTGGCAGTCTATTCCCCCACTCCACCTTGCGGAACGTTCCATGAAGGTTTAATGAGGCTCATATGAGGAATTCCGAAAGGTCATGGAAGACGTTTTCCTTCATCCTGGTGTTTGTGAAACCACTCTCTGGGCTCTGTTTGGCGCCATGTTGAACGGGTCTTATCGTCATGGAGACACGTTGAGGAAACAGCGCCGGTACCATAGGTTGCACCTGGTCCCCTAACGGGCTTCTACCCATTTTACTGACCATAATTCTACCATACAGGCTGAAAAATCCGACTCAGTGAATGCCATTACTGTATCCAATCAACCACCATGTTGGAGCCAGCAGTATGGGTTAAAGGCTCTGTTTCGCATTCTCCAAAGGTTAAACCCATCCAGAAAAGTAAAAGACAACTCAGCCGTCTGTATTTCCTTCTTCCAGTGTTGGGAAGAACTCATTATATCATTTTATCTGTTGGTGTTACTTGGTATCGGAAACATGTGGTCTCCAAAGGCCACACCATAAATATCGGCTCTGTGAATCTAACAACACACAGCTTCTGTTGAGACTATAGTAGTTTTAGAGGTGTATAATCATGTCTGTCATCTACAATCATGTCTGGTACATCTCTGTTGCTTTAGAAACACAATAAACATATTTTAAAGTACTGATCATAAAAATGTTGGTTTTAAAACAGCTTGTAAAACATAATAGAACTATATCGGTACTCAGTATTAACATTAATCTGACATATATTTGTGGACTCCTTTTTTAATCTGTGATTTAGTTACTTCAGAATTTTTCCATTTGGTGCACCATATGTTTTCCTGCCCATGTACCAGCTCCTTCATGAGCCCTTTGCCAACAGTTCATTTTCATAATAAGCATTTTCTTCAGAGGAAAAGAACTTGCCAATGAAGGAAAATATTTCATCTGAATATTCTGCCTTCGGCCATGTTAAACAAAAAATTATAAATTATGTTACTATTGCATAAAATACTTTAAAACTGGTTTTGTTGAGTTATTTTGTGTTCTTGTTGTATTGTGCACATTGTGAGGCGACTGCCGGAGGTTGCTTTGATCCAGTTGAAACAAGCCCTGTCTTTTCTTACCGTGCCAAGAATATCCGCTCCCTATCTCCTGATCTTTTTTTTTTAAATATTTACGCCCAGTTTCTCCCCTGCTCTTTCACTGGTGGAGGCAGCCACTCTCAGGGCTGGATCTGGTTAAGACTGACAGAGCGTGACTCAGGGCTGTGGAATGCGAGGAGAGGCAGTGGAGCATTATGGGGAGGAGTTTCCCCCGGCCTGTCTCCCGGATCCAGGCAGCTCAAACTGAGCCCCGCCGCACTCTGCGCCACCACAGCAGCCCATGGCGTGCGTTTCTGTTTGGCTGAGAAGCCGCAGCTTCCGGCGGAGGGGGCCCAGCTGCGCCCGTGACATCACAGCTCAGAGATCCTCTCGGGTCCCGGCCAGTTGCGTAATCTCGGACCTTCTGATGAAGCAAACTTGCAGTGAAACATTTCCTGGTGTCAAGAGTGCACTTAACAATGACACAGTGAAATGATTGTGCGTGAGGGAATATGTGTATGAAAGTTCAATGTATCGTGACCCTGCTCTGCTTTCTGTGCTTTCCAACCAATTGCATAAAGGTAAAGAGTCACTCTGAGGAAAATATTGTGCTTTTTGGACAAAAATATACAATGACATGGAAAAGTATGTACAGCCCCCGAAAAGCTTTGTGTTTTCTGAAACAGTCAGGCATCAGAATATTTAAACTTCATTTCAACACTATTGACAAATAAACACAATAAATAAAATAACAAATGAAAACTTGAAATAAAAATATATACTCCTCACCTTCAGAAAAGCTTCTTGGAATACTGCTCTAAAGGTTCTGAACGGTGTGGGTGGGATACTGGGCCAGGCTTTCAGACAGAAAGCCTCCGGTTCACTGAGGGATTTAGGAGGTGCAAATCTGCTCTGCATTTTGTGTCCCAGAACTTTCCATACAGGTGCGATGACGTTTAGATGCGGTGATTGTTGAGGCAGTGGAAGGTGTCTGACCTTATCCTGGTGTCTCTGAACGTGTAGGCAGTGTGTATGGGGGCATTATCATCCTTAAATATGGGGGCATCACAAAGATTGTGACAGATTTGGCACCATAGGATGCACCCAGTGAAATGGCATCAGATTCTGTGGCTGTCATCGGACCGGGCATCAGATCCAGAGACTCCCATTAGATGCCTATGCCTACAGATCCATCGCCATGTTTAACAGCTGGCAACAGAAAACGTGGGTTTAAGACTTACTTTGGCTTTCTCCAGAAGTAGACCTAAATATAGAAAAAGAGTGAGAGAAGACGCAGTGGTCCATTTTCTTTTTTCCATCGCTCAAGGGACCAGGTTTTGCACTCCTTACACAAAGCCATGTGTGTGGCCCTGTGGACTTGGATACAAACAGTTTCTGGACTACCTGCTTTATTGATTGATTGAATCTTTTTGGGGCGTTTTACTACTATCCCTTCAAGTGTCCCTCTGTACCTGTCAAAGCGCTTATGCTTGCAGCCATCGTTCCTCTCAGCTGATGCAGTTTGCGCTTTGCATGCGTTGTCATAATTTTTAACTGTTCCACCCGACCAAACTGAATCATTTAGCAGTGCTTCTGACCAGCGCTTCAGCCATTCGGGCATGACTGCTCAGCGCCTTTGGAGCTGTTAGTTTGCTTTGGAGACGGACGTATCAAAGCACTGATTGTCAGGCCTCTATTATGCATGTAGCCGACACATTCAGCCAATTGGCATTCGCCTTTGTATGAGTCAACCATGCAGCAGCCAATGTAAACGAGATTTAATTCCCTCAGAGTTAAAGTCCTATTTCACATGTTGCTTTATATTTTTTTTTTTTCAGCCAAGAGTTCTCACTCTTCACACGGACTGCCTGTTATCATGTCATATTGTATCTCTGCCTGACATGGACAGAATGGAATCTGTTATATAGACTCTGTATAGTTATATAGACTCTGTAATATATACATATGAATCATTCCGAATCCACAGCACGGAACGGTTTGGTCTGGGCATGTCCAGAAACTATTGTGTGGTGATTATTTTTCGTTGTGTCACCTGTGCCAACTGCAAGCGGACACGCCCAGCTTAAATAGGAAGGGGAATGTGTACAGTGGAATGTTGTGGGATTCCTTATGAAATGTCTGTGAGGCCTTTAGCTTTATGTATCACACTTCCATAGAAAAATGAGAAAATATAAGGTCTACCGGGAAAAAAATACTTTCAATTATTTCAAGAGCTCAAATAACAGAAAGTGGAAATTGTCTTTAATCTTGTAATTCAATCAGTAAATCAACTCATCCATCTTTATTATGTAATGCACAATAAAATATTATATTTCAGACTATTTTGAATATTTAGTTTGTTTTCAAAAATTAATATTGTACTCCAGTAATGAAATACAATATAATTCTTCTTCAAACAACAAAAAAACCTTGTCAGGTTTAACACCATGGAGCTGGTCACTAGATGGACTGAACAGATCCAAATTTACTGGAGGACTGTATCACAAAATATATTTTAATAATCTATGTATGTCAAAAACCTCTATGTTATGTACTAAATATTATGTTGGCTTCTTTGGGCGGACTCCCTTGAAAGATACTAATTTTGTAACTAAATGGAGCTTTCTTTGACAAACAAAGGGTAAATAAAATAAAACAAGGTAATAATGTCACCTTTAATCAGAGCTACTAATTCTCCATGAACAGCTTTACACTCATAAAGGATATTGTGATGGCTCTGATTTAGTTTCTGCCACATTTGCATGTGTAATCAGATGGTGTGTGAGAGGAAGTGACCTCATCACAGCTGTGACAAAAATTTCAGTCATGTGGAAATAAAGTGAAACAATGATGACTAAAATGAGTATCATTTTTTTAAAGATGAAAAGAATGAAATTCTGGAGAAGGAGGCTGGGAGATATGTATTCCATTCATATTTTAACATGCTGTTCATTGATAATTATGCATTTACAATACATGTATGCTACTATTAATATCAACAGGTTCTGATTATGATAATTAGTTTACTGTGGTGGTGAGTTTACCTGCTATACCGCATAACAGGTACCTGACGTTTTTCACTCTGGAACTAAGTAACACTTGTTTGAGTTGACCTTAGGTAACCTTCCCCTTCAAGTCCTTCAGCTCACATTTTAAAAATTCTTCATGAAGCATCTCACTAATTAGGGCCATTTTCTAATTAGGACAGTGGCTTGAGTGAGAGTCTCATATACCATAAACACTACATTTTACAATGTCAGAGCTGTCAAACTGTTAGGGAGCAGGGAATACAACTCAGAGGTTGCAGGTTCAGTTCCTAGGTATTTGCTACATTTGATCAAAGTGCCCCAGCTGAGGTTGTTTCAGTAAGTACCCAGCTGTATAAAAGAACCGTGTGTAAAACTGTGAAACGTGTCAGAGCTTCTGACAAAAGCCTGTAATAAAAATGTAATCATTCTCTTGACCCTTACATGGGTGATGCAAGCATGGTACATGAATCCTCTGACAGGGACTCTCCAAGTATGACAGCCTCAGTTCCATTGGAATGAAATGACAGCTTTTGTTCCGTTATTTTGAATTCATGAACCGGGCCATTGAAATGATTTTTCTCTCTGAAGCCATTCTACACCAGAAATGTACGCTTATGCCATAAATACTAAATACCTTTTACTAGCCGACTGAATCAACTCAAGGACAAAATCATGGATATATTCAGATATCGAATACACTGTTTAGTAACGCTAATTGATGAGTTTGACTTGGACACAAGGGAACGTTTCAGGGGTTAGATGGAGCTCCTCTGTTTGGAGTGTGGCCCCGTTTATGCTCCACAGTGTTGTGTGGTAATAAATCTGCCGAGGGATAGGTTATCACTGACCCTGCTAGCTCTGGGCTAGCATAAATAGCCATGTGTCCCCTGGACTAGGTTAGGGCACGTGGAGAGCACCGTGAGAGTTTTGGCCTCAAACATCATGTGGACACTGATATCATTCTGCATAACTACAGGCAGATTATGAACTGCTAGTTACATAAATCATTTAAATTTTACACATGTAAGTTACCATTGACAAGACTGTTGTTCAGAACTGTTATTTGGTTTTGTCCAAGATGGAGTGAGTCCATAAAATGACTCCATAAAATACCTTTAGTTTAGTTTGTGTGTGCTATCTGTTGATGCAGAATTTGTGATATATTTAATTGCTGGGAATATCACATTGAATTTATGCCTTTCCCACAATAACAAAAACAGAAAACAGATTAGAGTTTATACTTTCGTTTTATTTGATGAGAACTATAACAATAAATATTATTGACACGTAAAAATAAATATAACAACACAATAAATAACAATAAATAACACTCTACATTAAATAGTATCCAACATGAGGAAGTAGTTTCAAGTAGTATAGAGGTGTGTTTCTTGCATTCTACAGACCTCCTGTCACCCACTATTCACGTCATCACACAAGTCTGTCTCAGTGCGTCGTATTTCGAGGAGGATACCTGTACGTAACATCTACAGTACAATCATCTAACAACAAATCGCCATAAAGTTTAACTTCAAGTGTCCTTGTTTAACAAATCAATGTTAAGTTTTCCTTCCAGTATCATGTCAAACAGTTCAAGTCAGTTCTTCAAGTTTTCCACCGTATTAGGAATCTCTTTATAGTCGCCATCTCACTTCAAGTGCAGCAATGGGGTAGCTGTTCTTGTTCGCGAAACTGTCACTGGCCAGCCCGCGTCTTGACCCGACCGTGTAACGAGTCCCGCTCTGTCTGAACGCCGTGGTCTCGCCCGGTTTCCCCGGTATCTTTATGTCTTCACTTCTCACTACCCAGTCTGTGGTAAACCGGGTAGAGGAGAGCCACGACGTAGCTGTTCCTTCTGCTTTGCTCGTACAAGCCAGTCATTTCTGAGCCGCCGCAGGGGCACGTCCAGTTCAACAGCTGGGAGAGGACATTGTCATTGCACGCCACTTGCTCTTCCTCTGTCTCTGGCAGCTCTTCAGAAAGGCTTTTCATCTGACGAGCCTGCTGCTCAGCGGACTGGAAGGGCAGAAGCTGGTACTGCGAGAAGGACATGTCCTCACTCTGCGCCTCGGAAACTGGGCTCTCGGCAGCGCTGGGCGTCGCCGTCTCCACGCAGGGTTCCTCCGTGTAGATCTGGAGGAACACCACCAAGCACAGGATCAGCAGCCACCGCTTCGCCGGGCTCTTCTCGGGCTTAGGGAGGTACTTTCGCACCTTAGCCGGGTACATGACCCTGGTGTTCTTCCTCCGATGCCGGACCGTCGTGTTGCGAAGCGGCACCTGAGCTGGTACTTGCTCGAAAGTAAAGATTTCGGGTTCTGTGCTTCGTGGCATCGGTCTGAAATCAAAATGATCTACAGAGATTGACATGATCATGCTGTTTGATCTCGCTAACATGACTGTTTTTCTTCTTGGTCTTTTCTGTAAGAAGCTCTCGTTAGTCGTGTTGAGCTATAGTACTGCCTGATCGTAGGTCCCCGGTGCGTATATATCCTAGTTTAACTCGTTCGAAGACACGCCTACCGTTAACCACGCCCTTGAAATGATCTAATGTATTTTGGTTTCACAAAAGGGAAAAGTACATCTTTATGAAAAATAGAGATTTCTGGTGATTTGCCTTGTGTGTGTGTGCTAGCACGCGGGCTATAGAATATGTGGTGAACTCTTTAGTTTTGTTTGATTCATATAGTTTTTTTTTTTAAAGAACATTGGCGTTTAGAAACAGCACGTGTGTATTTTGTAGCAATCCGGAGGGAGGTAAAGACTTACCAAGATCCCTGCCCAAAGTCATCCTACCCACTTCAACAACGCTCCCCTTAAAGTAAACAGCTGCAGCCTACCTATGGCTAAATATGGCCAAAGCAAATACAGACTTATAAACAATGGCAGGTGGTGAATCAGAGGTGGGGGGTAGCTCATACTGAGTGCATAATTTAGTCCGACTAAATTTTCATTTACACGTTGGATTTACCACTGTTGTGTGCATACTTGTACGCTTTATGCTGTTGTGTCATGTTTATATTGATGCTGCAAATAATACAACTTGTGGTTGTATTTAAAATAGTGCACGTATAAATTGAGAAAAAGTGCTAAAACTGCTACCTTTTTTGCCTTAATTCATGTGGGAATGTTCTGCGACCGGGGTCAATACATCTCATTTAGGCCCCAGTGTAAAAAATGAACAAACATATACTATTATCAGGAGCATTGTTCTTGAAATTACATGTTTACTGTTAGCCCACAGCTGAAAATATAACTGCAGAACACAATTGCGGGGTTATTACTACAAATCAGTTGACAGCTCTGGTTTTCTTTTGGAATGACAGCACGTGTGGACAAACCTTGAGCTTCTTTAGCCACGCAGTGGGTCTTGGCTAGGCTACAGTATTTTGTGCTAACGAAGAAACCCTGAGTTTGAAGTTGCAGGTTTCCGCCCTCTCTACAGCCTGCTTCTACCTCAGCGCGACACTAGGAATGCGCCGCAGGGGAAGCAGAGGTCTTGGGATTCCGTCCTGAGACGGCTGACAGGTGAAATGAGACCTGGCTAGATTTTATATGCGTCATTGTTTCCAAATTTACTCTTCCTACTTATTTCATGCGACTGCTGTCATACATGCCTAGAATTTGTTTTATTTATTTGATTGCATCATATCTTGATTTGAATATAAACGAGCACGACTTAATTTGCATTTATTTCAAAAGGACCGGAAAGTCAAGTTATTATGAGTATTTTTACCGTGAACTGAGATAAGAGGGAGCCAAGTCTTTAAAGACATATTTGATACTTCACATGAAAAGAAACCTACACGATTAGCAATACGTCTTCTTTTTTTGTTCGGTGACTTTCAGACCAAGTAGCTGCCAGAATCTATGAGGTTTCCCCTCATAGTGATTGCTTTATTATCATTTTATTGACTGGCGTTTTTATTAATTATGTGTCTAATAATAACATTTATATATCTCTGTAGGTTATTAGTTAATAATATGTTTGCTTTTAATATGCTCATATGTTCTGCAGCATGAGGATATGCACAATCTTAACAGAGTATTTGAAACTTAAACAAGCAGAGAATGCCTACCGAATTTGGCTCTACCTCACATTCAAATAAAATACCTGCCCAATACAGTCATGTTTAGTTTCACTTGGGAAAGCAACATGACACTACCATTGCTGTGCACTTCATGTGGGCATTGTCAGTAGGCAAATATGTATGATATAATTTATGTCACCGCATTATTTGATGACTTGTTTTGGCTTGCTGCCATGAACAGCTACCTAAGGCTGGGTCCGTTAAGCTGCTGCATTTCTCAGTTCACTCAACAGATGGCAGTGTTCCACAATCACCATTGACTCCATTGTGTATGTGCATGGTTTGATTTTACAAATTGGAATGTTTTTATGGTGAAAATTCAAGTAAATATAATAATACTAATACTACTTCAGGAGAATGAACCTTAAGACAACATGAATGCGTTTGGAAGGAGTTTATTATGATGTAGCGAGTTGTATATTGGTAGGAACATCTCAATCTTGGGCTTGGAGTCCAGGGGGTCAGTGTCATTTCTCACTATTTTTTAGGATGAAGTGAACCCCCCCACCCTTTTTGACTGTTAAAAGAGGGTGAAAAAAGAAACAGAAGAAAGGGAAATAGACTTGAAGATGGAGATGGGGAGGGGGAGGGATACTGGAAACAGAGAGCATGATGGGAGAGAAGGACGTGGCAAATTAATACCTGCGTATACAACCGGATTGGATGGACACTGGTGTTTGAGTGAAGGGTTGTCCGAAGGTTGCCTCTCCCGAAATTTGTTATTAACAAATTCCAATAATAATAATAATAATAATAATAATAACAACAACTCGCTGGTCTGGGAACATGGTTAACTACGGTCTAGCACTGCTGCACATATAATCTGGTGAAGGTGTGTATTTTGTCAAACATTGTAAATAGCTCTAGATTAGGGCACCTAATAAATGTATATAATGCAGTGCAATAATGAAGACAATTTATCAGTGTTGTTTTGCATCTTACCTTTGCGGCGAAGGTATGTAAACAAAAGAGCATTCCAGGCAGGGTCAGTCTGTGGTGGAAACAGGTGTGTAACACCCAGGAAGCCATCATATGGGACAATAACATCTATTTTTAGACTGCGCCGCAGAGCTGGAGATTAGGGTAATATGACCTGGAACAGGATGTGGTCTTTCTCTTACCCTCCTCGCCACCGTCATCATCATTTTTGACCTTCAGAAAACAATCAGTCTGTCAGTAGGGGAATCAGTGGTGTATGATGGATTGCAGTCAGTACGTCGCATGCATACACCCTTCAGCACACGCAAACGTAGCCGATGTCACTGAGCTAGTTTCATTGGCTGAATTAAATATTGACAACATTCTGGAATGTGGGAGGCTCTGTAGCAATTAGCTGCACTTTTTACAAGAGACGTAGGTGAGAGGTATGAGCCCGCCTGCACCGCTTTTACCAGGTGATGGTCGGAGAGGTGTAAACCTGCCTGTTCTGCAGGCGTGTAGCAGAGAGCTGTAAGCCTGGCCCAGGGGGTGTGGATCTATCTCACTGCTCGGGTGTGACCTCCTCATTCTAAACCTATTTAGACTTAGCAAGAGGAGAATAAAGGGGTGATTTAATAGAGGTTTTTACATTTATAAAAGGACTCAACAAGG